>NW_019775413.1:447154-501726 GCF_001039355.2 Lingula anatina | reverse complement strand
AAAAATTAATTTCCTATATAAAGTTGCGGTTTCGTGAGAAATTAATTGGCATAAAAAAAAAAAAAAAAAAAAAAAAAAAAAAACCATCCGAGATTTATATCATTGCAATGACACACACGACAGGTAGTAACAAAATGGCGACCACTGTGGAACTAAGATTTATTTTGATGTAGTTTGTAGTTTTTTCAGATATCTAACTGACTAACAGATATGAGTTCAGCATTAACAATTGCAATTATAACAATAAGCACTTAACCCAACGTGAGCTGATTCTTACATCATATTCAACTAATACGCATATGTGTATTATTTTTTCTGAAAACATATTTACTTGGTTATTTCTTGTAAATATGTTGCGCTTAGCCCCTTCAGCTTTGCAAAGTTTTATGTTTAGTAGGTTTTTAATTAGACGATATGACGGAATGGTTTAAGGTTTCGCATGTAAAGGTATTTTGAAGCTACTTGTTTGAATGTGAATTCTATAACCTGTCCATGAGGTCTAAAACAAGATTTGATGTCAGAGACCCGTAACTGCTTTTTTTTTTTTTTTTTGGGGGGGGGGGGGTAAAATGGCAACAGTCTGTACCCCCCGTTGTCTTTTGGTTTCAGATAATACACATCATCCTCTTTTCGATATTGGCGTTATGCTGAACACGGTTAAGTCAGTTCCGTTTAGTAACTATATTATCCCGTTCCTCCTAAGGCGAAATCTTTAATCTTTGTTTGAGCTCCAGTAGGAAAACCATCTGCGTGCACTAACATATTGGAAAGTGGCTTTCACCTAATTGTTCTTGTTGAAGTGGTTGCGGTTCGGCTGCAGGCTGTCAATATAAAAGGCCGTTTTACTGCCCCGTGTCACAACGGGTTGTGTAACTGATTCATTTACAGGAGCTACATTGTATCTTAACCTAGAGAAAGACGCTAAAAGGTTTTACGTATCATTGCGCCATGAATGCGTCATGAAGTGATCCTAGGTTTTTTTTCCGAGTTATTTTATTGGAATCCATTCTTTTCTTTCCACGAATTATCTACTTCAGTTATTTTCTATTTGTTTCCAGTGGTGCAAAAATAAATTGATTTCTGACACGTCGCTTATGCGTTCCGCCCCCCAAATGGCATCGGCTTAATTGTTCTATCAGGACGAGCAGCTCCCGTGGGCAAATTATAAGACAAACTGCTCAATTGCCTATCCATTATTTCTTTTATAGAATTATGAGACAGTTAGGTACAAAAGCAGACTAACATTAGAGTGGTCAATATCAAGC
This sequence comes from Lingula anatina, assembly GCF_001039355.2. Next base: position 500,461 of record NW_019775413.1, on the reverse strand, counting down.
GAAGAGCACAAATAAGGTTGGTTTAAAGCAACCAGGGCAACTGAAATGAAGTATGTACAGGCGCTAAATTCATTATTTATGAAATCGCTTACTCATGCATAAAGTGCAGGTTGGTAGACTTTAGAGAAGTGATCCACATAACAAGTATTAATAAATTTTATTCTTTCCGAGGGAACCTTTATCATATTTTGGGCGATCGTGGTCTTATATCTCTTGATACAGAATTAAACACCACTGATGCTGATCGGGTAAAAGCTTAGTGACAAACGCCCAATATTTCATTAATTTAGAATATACTGTAGATATTCCCTGATGTTCGAGCGTCTTTCAAATGGCAATGTAACTAGTTTAGAATAAATCGCTGCACTTTGCGTTGGTTTTATTAAACTGACCATATCGGTCATTTTCAAATCTGCATTGCAGATTATTTGTACTGGAAAGTGTTAAAAGTAACAAAGGAATATGACCCAATCTGTAGATAGAAAAAAAATTATCGAATGAACGATTTGCCTAAAATCGGTAAAATACCATTAGTCACTACTTATCCCCTTACAAATCAAATCATCTGCCCAATAGACTCAGAACATCAGAGAAGTCTAAATTATGAATAGTGGTGGGAAATTTCCCGCGAAAACACCGAAGTTCTTTGTGCAAACTTTGATTGCATCACTTTTCCTGGGTGTCGCCAATCTGTTGGAAACAGCACGTATTGATTTATACTCTCTTGATGAATAGCACCAAGCCCTCGGAAGCGATTTGGAACCCTAAATCAAGTTTTAATTCGCTAGATTGATCCGAAATGATGTTTCCATAATGCACCGTTAATTATGTTTTTCTAATTCTTTGGATAGATGCTCGCGGGGATTGGTGTTGAATGGAGAAAGGGGCAGGTCCCCATACATAAATTAAACACTTTGTAATAAAAAAACAAAGGGTGTAGCAGTGTGAATCTTCAGACGTTTGCCATCCTGCGATATTGGGTGAGATAGGCCCACTTTCAAAGACGGCGGTTATTAATACGAGCTTTCTGTAACACATCGGAAGAGAAGATAAAAGGACATTATGTCAGATAAAAACAATTTTGAGTTATTAGGAACATATCAGGAAATGATGCCGCGTGTGTATTGAAAAGTATCAAAAACCTGTTTGTTGTGATATCATTTGGCTAATCTTCTCTCGGAGAGCTCGTTTTAAAGCCTAGTTCAGTATATAATGTTTTTTAATATAAAGAACAAATTGATCACCAGTACTTTGTGCACGCAGAACGGATTTGGGAAGAACTGGCAATAACTTGTTAGTATATTGGTCATCTCAAGATAAAACAATTTCAGTGGCTAACACAGCATATGGAGACAGCCATGGGCAAACATGAAATACTCCGGCAACCATGGTCCTATCAGCAGCCTCAGACGTGTTAGCGTCATTGATCGTGGCTTCAAATGTAGTGGTGATCAATTGTTTTTTCTGTTGTAGGATGGGTATTTGTTTAGCTGGCTCAGTGTAAAGAGAAGAACGGTGGATGTAGTCACGGTCATTGCAGATGTCTGTCACTACTGGCATCTCCCTTCAAGGTAAGCGATGAGGAAGGGACTATCATATTGACTTATTTCCATCATATCATCACCTTACTTGAGAGGCTTCATCTGATATTCGCGATGGTCTTGCTTCATCTCAAAGTACTAACTTAGACTGCAGATGATATTTATTTAGAATTTCAAATGTATATTGAAAAAGAAATTGTGAAAAGTAGGGGTCAGAGTTCAAAATTTTGATTATATGGTAGATGGTCGAAAATGAAAAAAAAAATATAAGTAGCACTTTATAATCAGGATATACACTCTCTGTTAAAAGGCTGATTGCAGTAATTTAAAACAGACGTACAATATTCCTAATTTGTAAATACTGGGAATACCCGGCAGTCATCTAGTAATTGTAATATGGTCGTTAGCGCAAGGTCTCTGTCGCTACTAAAAGTTGTTCTAGTAAGCCGACACGACGTATAAAATCGCGAGTCGATTATTAGCTTTTTCACTTCAAAAGCGAACAGCTTCAAAGGGTCTTCGCGTTACAGAGCACACAAGCATACAAGAACGATATATAACGCTCTCAAGAGAAACGTTATTACCTGGTGGATCACCGCTGTCTGCTGGAAAGAGTGTGAAAGGATCGGTGAAATGAGTAAGATTAGATGGATAGGATATCTCTGAGCTCTCGCTGATGAAGCCAACAATATGGTAAACGACAGTATAGTTGACTGACATATGCATGAAGTAAAGATATAACACGGCCATCAAGTATGTACGTTTATAACCAGTGAAGGAGATAAGAGTAGTGGAGCTGGCTCAACTTACTGTTCTCAGGGAACAACCTATTCTCTTCTTAAGACACGTTGTAAGTTACACGTTCTTGAGCTTTATACATTAATTGTAAGCGCATTTTATTTTCAGATCCTGTCGGTTCCAATTCATCAAACTACTAACGTTGGACAGCGGTATGTGCCTGGTACATGGGCTCTGGGGGATTCGGCAACCTTTGCTTGAATGCTCAGTCAGCAGGTACAGGATGTGTTTCTTGCATCTGTAACGTGCGCTGAATACGTCTAAATGTCCACTGCCTTATTGCCATTGACAAGCTTCTTTCCGAGGCATTGTGGCTTCAGGAGATGAGTGGTGATAGAAGATTCTGAGTTGCATTTTTGCGTCGTCGCATTTGATCTTCGTCACATCAGGTATGTACAGTAGTCTCTGTCATTACGCCCCAGTACACTTGTAAGCGTCTCGGTAACACTAAGGGTGTTTTTTTTTTATCCCACCAGATTATTGAACAAACATATTTAACCTTTCCCCCATGTAAAAAGGGGTTCGGGGTTTCTGTTTTGGAACGCTATGTACAGACACAGAAGACCCCACTTATACATCGAGTTGGTGATCTCTTTCTCAGACGTGTAGAGCCCCGTGTTTCTGTTCCTGAGAACCACTCTTGTACCATAATTAATTGCCAGTTCTTTAAATCTTTTTCTTTTAAACTCATAAAAAGCACGGGTTTATTGCATGTCAGTAATATAAGACGCTGTTTCCTCTCAGTTGGAAATAAGTCCACAACCTAACCATAGCCTGATGTCTTACTTTATCCCAGCCAATACGTCGGTCGTATATTGCTGGTTAATTTCTGACCACATCAAATCTTTGTATGTACTTCCTACCACTGTCAAGATAGACATGTCTTGTTTTTAATGGGTTTCAATAACACGAAAAATGTGTAAGCAATTACAGATTACTGAAAGCGTTTTGGTATTTCTGTCGCTTAAATTCCATATACGGATACCGTTCTTTCTATTTGAACCATTAGGGAAATACTGTTGGCGTTCCCTTTATTATATTGTGAATATTGCAAGAAGTTAACTTTTGCTTATATTGCCTAGCTGTTACTTATTTTGATTCTTTATATAATAACAATAATACTGTTTTTTTTAAAGTTAATGTTCATGGCTTGACATTTGCAGGCTCAGTAATCTACGACGGGTAGTACATACGTATACATACATGAATACAGTAAGTATAATAATGACAAATTAATACCAATCAGCATGCCTTATATAGCTGTTACCTTACTTACGACAATAAAGTACACATGTGGTATTTTAATACACCTGTAAGGCTGCTTTACGACAATGACTTCTATTAGGCTCATTTTCTACTTTGGCATAGTTGTAGAAATGAACTTTGCAGCAGCCAGCACGCTTGCAACATATTGTGGGTTGAGGACATTTGACATTTAAATTTCATTAGTGTCTGATAGACAATCCAGGTAAAGAATCAAATATTCTCTTACGTTCATTTTCGAGTTTGCCACAGTAAACCAGATAGCGTTTCTCATCCTCAGCAACTAATTTGCAATGTGGGCAATATCTTTCTTCCATTGGTATTTTTGTTGGAGCCTTAAATGGTAACATATGTTCCGGAAACGTATGGTGACGTATGTTCAAGGTCATTTAATTTTAATTTTTATACCGCGTTCCGGTATATTTTTTAGTGATTCAGTCATGGTAAATTATACATGACGTAAAGTTGTTTTTATAAATATTAAAACTGTAACTCAAGGGGCTTTGCGTCATGGCTAAAACAAGGTAACGCAGGTTCCCCAGAAAAATTGTCAAAAAGTTTCATTTTTTTTCAAGTATTTGGTGCAATAGAAAACAGTGTTTTCTGTTGCTGACCGCAAAGTATATTGTGATTCCCTGATAGTTTGACATTCCTGATATAATATTTGGATCAGGAGGGAAAATAATTTATCTAATGCTTATTTAACTGTTGGTAGGGTGCGTTTTCCCCGTTTTTTTAAATATTCAGTGACAAGCAAATTAAAGTCGCTCAAAAACAATAAACTGTTCTATACAGAGGATTATTATAATTTTTTACAACGTTATACTAATAGGAAATAAATTAAAGAAAAAAAACCTGTGATGATTGGATTTTTTAAAGTGAGTAAAACGTTTCTTTGCTGGACGTTTTGCATTTGTGACAGTAACGTATGTTCCTTTTTGAGGATAGACAATGAATTATTTTTTATTATTCATGGTTCCAGGAGGGTGAAACTGATGCAAACCTCTTCATGTGGGACCCTAAAATAATCAAACATAGTTTGCAATCTGTGCACTAAATATTTTAACGACATGCCTGTGACCTCAATTGAACCTCTATATTGGGTTTGGATGCCATATGCGAGTGTCATTATTTCAGATTAAATCGCAAATTACAAGGCTAGAATGTATAACCGAATTCCGTGCCATCCTCAGAATGCACGTGATTTACTCCTCCTAATACACACTATTTTGCAACACACACAAAATATATACTGTTACATGTATAGTATATTCCATTTGACGTAATAGTGTATGTTTAGTCACCTATTATTTCTAAAACTGGTAAGATGTCTACTTTCACTGTCTCGACACAGAGCAATGCAATGTGTCCGGAAAGTAAGTAGCAGCAGGCTAGCTACATGTATCCCAGCCAATATATAAGTAAAAGACAAGAATAAGTCAGTTTAAGTGGTCCTTTGGCTGGGCAAAGTAGTGTACTCGTCATTAATCTCTCCACTATGGGGGTCTGTGTATAATTAGAGCCATTCAATCGAGTTGCAATGCGAAACATTATTGATATTTCACTCAAAGTGTGCCTGTGTCGTCTTGGCGCCGCCATCTAAATCAACGCTTGGAAATATATGGCCATTTCAAGTCACACTTTTTCTTGCGAATACTGTTTTCTTTTTTCATGTTTTCATGGAATCGTTAGCTGAACAATTTGTCTCTGGCGTCCAAGGATTAGTGTTTGTTTTTAACTTGGACCTGTTTCCTCAATGTTCATAAACATGAATGATACATGCCAAAGTTGATTTTTCACTAGTCTTTGGGTATGATTTAAGGATAACAATTTCTTATTTTCAAGAGAATAAATTGCCACCCTTTCCCTACATTTTAAACCGTGGCCAATTCAGTTCACTAAATAAATTGACGCTAGTAAATATGTCGAAAGGCCATTACTCTAGAGAATAAATAGCAGATTATTTGACCGTTTTACAAGAAGTTAGAAATATATTATCTTTCTGACCGAAAGTTAATTTGATTTAGTAAAATACTACAAAAACCATCTTGAATTGAAGTAGGTCATTTTTGTTAGGAGTTTAGCCTGCAATGTAACACCATCCTGATTTAAATGTAGTTGCCATTGGGATGGAAGCGGCGAAATTCCAGTGGAAGATCATTACTCAAGTAACTGCAAAACACTTAATTTTAGCCTTGCATACATGGATTATGATTTTTTCCACCCTTTTAAAGACTGGTTAGCTCATCAATCAGATGAATTCAGTGCAGAAACCCTCCGTATTTACCGTTCCACCCGTTTGATCTTTCAATCTTATAAATTTGCAGTTCGTCATAAGATGTTGGTGTCCCTTGAAGTGAGCTCTATTGATTGGTAAACGACCTCATCAAAGTTTGAAGTAGAAATTCATGTAACTAAACCCGCTGTAATTGATTGAAAATAAAACCTGCAAATCTCCCATTTCCGACTGTTATATCGTTCTGGTAAGTTATAGTCAGCAAATTTCTTTCTTTCTTTGAAGCGTCTAGCTCTCAGGAAGCTAGAGTCAAATCTCGTCCATTGCTTACTGGAAGTTAAATCTAACACCAAGGTCACTAGAAATAAAGCAATCTATGTTGAAAACGTGTTTCACATTAAGATGTAGTAGATTTGAATCAACCATAGATCATTTGACGTATAAAAGATTATTTAACATATTAGCAAAAACAGCAAAAACAGGTCCTATGCCGCGCAGTTCCTAAAGGACATTGGTATAGCCGCAAACAATACTAGTACTGAAAGTCGCATTATATTACTTGTGCCATGTTTCACAATAAGTCCTTTTGAGATGAACTCTGAGATTAGCTGCGATAATTGAGTGCTATTAGGATTTGAATTAAATTACATATTGTCATATTTGAAATATGTGCACTGAGCACCTTTAATTTATCATATTTATTGCCAATTTACAATTATATATCATAGCCATAGTTTTTATTGACCTTGTATCCAGCAAGGTATCCTAAATTTTAACATTATTTCATGTTAATCAATCTTTAATTCTAGAAATTATATTTGTATAATTTTGTTCGGCTTAACAGATGCCAGTTACATGTTTTCTGTTATAAGCATTTGTGATAAGTAGTAATGCTCAGTTAGAATGAGACTTTTTGGGCATCCCCCTTTTCTTTGATTAAAACCATGGTTCATAAAAGCCATTTTACGGCTAACTTAGATGAAATGCCCTTTCTAGGAAAAAAACTATGCAAGTTCCTGTTTTTGAAAATAATGATTGGCCACTTATCGAGGTTAGGGTCTTAATCACATGTTCCATGCCGGTTTGTGCCATTCATAAGGCATGAACGACTTTTTTTTGCGCTCAATGCAATGTGTGGGAAGGAAAGGAACTCTGTGTGATGCTCTCATTACCGACCACTTTAAAGCGACTGCTATAGTCTTCTTATGTTTACGCTGAAATTTACTTTGCTCTCGTCTTTTTTAAGCATTCTCTTTTTGAATTGAAAATGGCTTACGCTGCAAGCTTAAAGTAATTCATTTTTTATTTTGGATTATATTGTACATGTATGTCTCTATCTTTAAGTTGGCTCTGGAAAATTGGTCATGTTTGAAAGGCCATGGCTTAACTTTTAAGTGAATGCATCAAGCACTATCAAATACAACTTGGGAGCTTTCCACTTATTTTATCTGCTTGCGGCTGTAACTAAATATATATCTTTGAAGGAGCAGGGTGTGGAAATCAGTAGAATAAAAATAGATACATAAATATATAGATAGATAGTTGGGTGAATGGATTAATAAATGAATCGATGGATGGACGTCGGAGCGGATAGATATAGGCTAACATGTACCTTTAGGTACATGTGGGTCCTGTAGGTAGGCAGTAGGCAGTACATTTGGGTCGTTACGTATTCAAATTGACATAAAAAAAAGAAACCATAACCGTTAGAAAAAGCGTAGATTTAACACAGGATATTGTTTTGCAGATGACAGTGTTATGCTTGTTCAAAAATGATTTTTGGCCTATTATGTAGTCTGGAAAAGGTTTCATGTTATTCTAACAGTGTCTAAGATACGTTTGCAATTATCCTTATTTGAATACCAAACACAAGTTTAAGTCGACAAGCTCACGAGACAGGTTTCAGAATGTCACGCAACAGCACTGAAAAGACAATTTGAAATGCTTTTACTGAAAGTCTATCCTTAACAATATTTTACACGAAGAGAAGACCCGAATGTGGAAGAATGCCACCTAGGTGTTAGAATGCTGTCTTTCGACTCTTTTGTGTTCCTAGGTAATGTGCTGGAGAGCTTTCATGGCGAAATTTCATTCTTTTTGAAGAGAGGTAGTCAGAATTAGCAGAACACCTGTCCGTAAACGACGAAGACGTGCACACGCATACATACAAATATATAGACTGAGAATATATAGACCGTGGCCCTAATAATATTATAAAAAGGTATGAAAGTAGCCTGCCAATTTTCAAATACATTTCATCTTATTTGGTGTGTAATAGTCCAGAAACCATTTTGCCCTTTTGTTGTCTTTAATTTCTGTGTCAGCGGAGAAGTCAAAGTTAATGTTATTATGACCGCCATAGAGAACATACTGATTCTAGATCTTACTTTGATATTCCAGACGGACAGTGTACATCTCAAAGAGATCTGATGTGCGACCGCCGGAAGATTTCTTACGTTACATTAATTGTAGGGTCAAATTAGATGGAGAGTGCGTCTTTTAGTACAGGCGATCACTGTAGTATACAATGTCTCTGCTACGACTCGCACTTTTTTTACGACGTATATAGAGTGCTTGCAATATTGACGAGGTATATTATTCATAGAACGATTGTATTGATTACCAGATCAGAAAAGAAAGCAATGATTTTATCATTAGCAGGTAGATAACGAATCTCATGCGCTAGGTAAAGTTGATTAATGGAAATCTGTCTAAAAGTAACCGTGGCCCGTTTCCTGTTATGGGAGTTTGACCTTCTTCATGAATTCCATTTCTTCCCGCTGACATCTATTTGGAATTTCAGTTAGGCCTACAATTTTTCCTCGGTAAGAATCCGCCAGACACAATTATTTGAATGTATGTTTCCTTGGGACCAATTAGTATTAACCATGAAGTCAAATGCCATATTCGGACGTCAATTATGTATTTTTACGTTCTGTTAATTGTCTAAGGATTTTTTTCAGAAAACTCGAGCACGTCTTTCGTAAAGGAGATCAAAGCTCATTATACTGAGAAGAAATGTATACCATTCCACAAGGACTCGGTCTAAGATATTTCTAATTAGGTAATGTGCAAAATTTAAATTCATTTGCGATTTCCACCACGTACGTGTACATGTATTGTGTCAGAAAACGTAAAAACCATTGCCCAAGCTGATTAATTTATAAGTCGTTTTAGGGTATGTTCTTGATTACAGAAAACACGAGGAACAACCACCAATCTTTATATTGCATGAACGCTGTTCATTTTTATCTAATGCCGAAAGTCCATGTGACAATCCCATGTAAGCGATCATCTCGATCAGCGACCATGGGGATCGATTTGCAATTATACAAGCCGCTGTGGTGCGTGCCGATCTAAGAATACATGTAGCTCAACGGTGAAGGTAAACATATCAAGTGAAATAAAGAACACTCTGAAAACAGAAAACGTAAGGCTGAATCCGTGGAGAATCTAGAAACAAATTCAATAAAGCATGGCATGTTCAAGACGGCTATGGAATGCTTTTGCGACCTATAAAATACTCTAGTATTTCGGCTGTAGACTGTGTACAGTGTATAGATGCTGTTTGCGTAATGGGTAAAACTGCAAGGATTTTTTTCTTTCTATCATGCTTTTACTTGTGTACGGATATTTTGAAGCTCCACTGCAGCTCCGAAGGGTAATTGATCCGAAAAATATTTGAACATGGGTAAATTTGAAAGAAAAAAGACCCAAAGTTTCATTGGTCCGAAGGTTTAAAAGCTCGATGGAGCAGTGGTACTTGATCAGAAAGAGACATTCTGTTGCAACAGTACCGGTGGTGAAGATTGCGCCTGTTTTCTGGTGGCAATGACCTGATCGAGCCTCCTGACGAACGTAGATAAACAGATATGATTTCGACCTAGAGAACCTTCAGACCAATGCACCTTCGGACCTGTGAACTGCTGGACTATTCCATTTTCCCCCATGTATGATCATGATATCTGTCTGGCCTGTGAGTATCTGCTGACCAATCTTTCTGTTTCTCTTACTATCAGGCTTCTGGTGAATTTCAAAAGACATTTCGTTTATCACTGTAATACGAAAAGTGCGTGTTAGGAGTCTTCATCTTATCATAATCATCCTTATTATATCCTTCAGATTAATCCATGGTTTGATAGTTTTATAAACTAACGGAAGCAATTTCAAAGGAAAAAACATCCATCTTCATTTATTTGATATGACGTCCTATGCTTGTATTATTGAAACCACATCTACGTGTAATTTTTTTCTCCAAGAAAGGAGATTGCAATGTTGATTATAACTAATGGCTTCCATTACACAACGTTTTAAATAAAAATGTTTTGCATTAAACGTGCAATATACGATTAGTTATATCCTTACATCATGAATGTAATTACCACAAGATGGATAAAGGTCAATCAAAGTGTTTTTGAATATGGGTACGGTTATTCGATGTACAGCCTCCCACGTTTTATTATCGACATTGCTACAAAATACAAAGGGTTTAGTACCTTTTCAAACTGCAATTGATATCCTGAGTGTATTATTTTCTGGCCTTTTCTTTGAAGTCTCATTTAATATTTCATTCAATGGAGAAAATAGATAGGTGGCGATAGAAAACAATGTGCTGTCTTCAGAGCTTCATAGCATTCCACAGATAATCCGTTCTTATGATGTCGACAAAAGAACGATGGAACATTTGCATGTGTGTGTGTAATTTCTCTATGCAAAATTGATAACAGTCAAAGCATATCTCTTTTCGAATTATTAGCAGTCACAATTGCAGGTAATCCAAGCGGTTTACTGTGATACAATTGGATGACGAATGAAACTATTTCAAAATGAAATCGGACAACACAATGAAGTAACAGGCAACTGGATTTATGTGCTCGGAGTTACACGCATTACGCCTAATCAGCACATAGTTCCTTTACAATTGAAAAATTCATGGTCAGCTCTGGGAACACTTAATTCTGACTACCCTTTTGATATTGTGATTTCATTCCTTTCCTGTTCAAAATCTAACGTCATTACTTGAGATATCAATCTTATTTTGAAAAATACTGTAAAAAGTGGCAAGGTAATAAAATCATTTTATTCATGGCCTGCTTTACAGTGCAGTGTTTTCATCTGCAATTATGATAGCGCAAAAGAGTCGGACTCTATAAATTCCAATGAAAAATTCATGTAGGTCAAAATCGTATTTTTGTATCATTCTTTCCAGAGTGCTGTGACATTTGGAGCTGCGGTATCGAAACGACCAGGTTTAGATACACACATACACGTACGGCTCTCAGTGACTGACACACTGACGTCACTGCATCACCTGATCTCACGTTATCACCTCTCCGTTATCATGATAGTTAAAATAGCAAGGTCCACGCCGCCTACCTTAAGCTTGGCAATGACACCACATGTAGAAATATGGGGATACTCGAAGACGACAAAAATATTTCGCCAACAGTGGTTCAATATCCTCATGTACGTCTGTTTGATGCAATCCGTGGCGGCGATATGAAATCTTTAAGAGGTACACTGGACGGAATTCAAGATAAAAACTTGCAGGAGCTAATGACTCAAAGATGTAACGAAACTTATCATATTCGACGCCCGTCCTCCGCCCGGGATGTGTATATCCATAACGCCACCCCGGTGGTGGCCGCTACTACCGGCTGGTACCCAGACGTCCTGGAGCACTTGGCAGCCCGCAAGTACGGCCTGGACGAAGGGTGTGCGGTAGATGACACCACAAACAGCCCGGTAGCTTACGACAAGGTTACTGCTCTTATGATAGCAGCTATGAGCGGTAAATTACGCATGGTACAAACTTTGGTCAACAACGGGGCATCTATAAATCTACAGAACTCTCTGGGGGATACGGCTCTACTAGAGGCATGTTTCGAAGGGCACCTGTCGGTGGTTCAACATCTTGTTGAGGCAGGGGCGGACATGCATGTTACCAACCAACGCGGCGTAAGCAGCTTAATGCTGGCTGCATACGCGGGAAACAAACATGTTGTTGAATACCTGTTATCTAATGGGGTTGATAAACAGCAAACTGATAAGCTTGGTCGCAACTGCCTGTTCTACAGCGTATCGGCGGGACATTTGGATTGTCTTCAGATGTTGTTAAACAAAGGTGTTAAGCCACAGCCGGNCAAGTTAGCTCTGAAGCTCAGGGTGACTGGACGGAATTCAAGATAAAAACTTGCAGGAGCTAATGACTCAAAGATGTAACGAAACTTATCATATTCGACGCCCGTCCTCCGCCCGGGATGTGTATATCCATAACGCCACCCCAGTGGTGGCCGCTACTACCGGCTGGTACCCAGACGTCCTGGAGCACTTGGCAGCCCGCAAGTACGGCCTGGACGAAGGGTGTGCGGTAGATGACACCACAAACAGCCCGGTAGCTTACGACAAGGTTACTGCTCTTATGATAGCTGCTATGAGCGGTAAATTACGCATGGTACAAACTTTGGTCAACAACGGGGCAACTATAAATCTACAGAACTCTCTGGGGGATACGGCTCTACTAGAGGCATGTTTCGAAGGGCACCTGTCGGTGGTTCAACATCTTGTTGAGGCAGGGGCGGACATGCATGTTACCAACCAACGCGGCGTAAGCAGCTTAATGCTGGCTGCATACGCGGGAAACAAACATGTTGTTGAATACCTGTTATCTAATGGGGTTGATAAACAGCAAACTGATAAGCTTGGTCGCAACTGTCTGTTCTACAGCGTATCGGCGGGACATTTGGATTGTCTTCAGATGTTGTTAAACAAAGGTGTTAAGCCACAGCCTGATTTTTCCGGTGTAACAATCTTAATGGAAGGGTGTTACCATGGTCACACGGCAATAGTTCTTTTCCTCATGCAAAACGCGCAATCTGTCAACATAAACATCACTGAAAAGGACAAAAATGGAAGAAATGCCCTTTATTATTGCTGTGAAGGAGAACAACTTGAACTGTTTGATACTCTGACAAAGAAAGGAGTGCCAATTGAATACGCGGCCGAAAGCAGAAATCTTCTTATGCTTTCCGCTTTAAAACCCAATGTCAAGGTCATGGAGCACCTTCTCAAAAGTGCCAGAGATCTGGGTATAGACATAAATGAAAAGGACACAAAAGGAAGAAACTGTTTATTCTACTGTGCCACTTCGGGTGACGTGTCTGTCTTCCAGCTTCTCATTAAGTACGGCGTCAAAATCGAAAACAGCAATGACGGAGTGTCTCTTTTGATGCAAGCTTCAGGCAAAGGACAACAATCCTTGACACAGTACCTTTTGGATCACGCGGATACTCTTAAAATAGACACTTGCGCAAAAGACAAAGACGGCTGGAATTGTCTGTTTTATGGTGTCGCTGGAGGACACGTGGATATTTGCCGAAAATTAATTGCCAATGATATCCCCGTGGAAGAGGCGCTAGATGGACGTTCCATTCTTATGCAGGCTATTGCAAGAAACGACTCCGATATGGCACAGTTCATTTTGGACAATCGTCACCTTCTACAAATTGACTTAAACCAACGCGACCATGACGGCTGGAATGCTGCATTCTACAGCGCGCAAGTGAACAACCTGGATATGCTTAAACTTCTCGTGAAAAAGGGTGCACTTCTCACACCTACAGCGGGGGGAACGACAGTTTTAATGCACTGCGCCGAACGCGGGCTTCTGAACTTCATCACATACCTAGTTGACAGAGCTTCTCTTCTTTGCGTAGAACTCTCCGCGAGGGACAAGGAAGGAAACAACGCCCTTTTCTACTCTGTAAAAGGAGGCAAAATCGATGCCTGTCAACTGCTTATAAAACAGGGCATAGCAGTTGAATGCAACTTTAAGAACCAAACAATACTTATGACTGCTTCATCTCTCGGACATAGAGAAATTGTCAAATATTTACTGGAAAATGATATAATGATAGGGCTTGATATTAACAAAAAAGACGACAACGGCCAAAATGCCCTTTATTATGCGTCGTCGGCGGGATACGTTGAGATCTTGGAGTCGTTGCTTCTTAATGGAGTTGGGGTGACAGACGATATCAACGGGAAAAGTTTACTTATGGTCGCTGCAGAAAAAGGACACGTGAATGTTCTGGAATACCTTCTCAATCACTCTCAAGAACTCGGCTTAAAAGTCAATGCCACTGACGCAAAAGGCGAAAATGCTTTGTTCTATGCTTTGAAATCTGGTTGCACGTCTTGCATCAAACTTCTTTTGCGCAACGAAGTTAAAGTGCTGCCAAATGTTGAAGGCAAGACGATTCTTGCCATTTGCACAGAAAGCCAATACCAAGACATTCTTCAAGTTATAATTGAATGCAGTTCTAATGGTGGCAGTTTCGTCAATTTCAAGGATGTCCACGGGCGGACAGCGTTGCACCATATGGCCATTAAGGGACAGGTGAACTTATTGCGTCGGTTTGGTCACAACTATGACCGCAGAGTAGACTTCGATGACCAAGGAGATACTATACTCATCTCTGCATGCAGGATTGGAAATATGAAAGCAGTGAAATACATTGTCAGCCAAATGCATGTGGATGTCAACGCTAAGACCAAAGATGGTAGAACTGCTTTATTCACTGCAATTGACAAAAGGGACATTTGTCTTGTGCAGTTTTTGATAGAACACGGTGCAACGTTTGACATAGATAACGATGGACGAACCGTTCTCATGGCGGCCACAGAAACAGGAAGCATTCAAATAGTCGATTACCTCCTGAACCAACTTAATCTCGCTGTTAGAAAAATAAATGTGACGGACGCCAACGGTCGCAATGTAATGCACTACTGTGCTCTTACGGGAGACGCCGAACTTCTCTCACTTTTATCCCTCTACGGCTCCTCCATCGATTCACCGGACAACAACTTGGTCACCCCCGCCATGGAGGCATGTCGTAACGGACACATGTTCTTTTTATCTGCGCTTCTCAAACGCGGCATCAAAGTGAACGCTGTTGATCACCAACTGCGAGACGCTCTTCACCACTGCTGTGAAGCAGACGATCCCAAGTTGACATGTGTCCGGCTGTTGATACAGGAGGGCATCGATGTCAATTCAAAAGACATTAATGGGGAGACTCCTTTGATGAAGGTGTGTCGAAGAGGGCTTTATCTGATGGCAAAATGTCTTCTGGACAACGGTGCCGACCCAATTGCTAAAGACAAGACGGGGAAAGAAGCTCTAGACCACTGCCCAAAAGACGGGAATATCATACATAATCTGCTCGAGAAATACGCATGTACGTATTTTTATGTCAGCAATAGAACAAGATTAAGAAAAACGTTTCATCAAAAGATAATTAAAACAATTCGTTTAATTACAAAACGCGTCGACCCAAGTCTTTTGTCTGTTATTCGTTTTTATTAGAAAAGCAAATAGCCATGCCAACATTTGTGTGAATTTTACCTTTCCTTTCTTCATAACGACCTAGTATACATTTTACTTGACTAAAATACTATAGTTTAACAGAATAGAATGGTGTACAGCAGTTTTAAGTAATACTGCTTCCGATAGTCTTCCGTGGTATTAAATTTGAGGACGGTATTGATTTGCAGCAATAAGCGGTTTTTTATCTAGTCAAAACTTCAGTGGGCGATAAGAAAGTTTGATTTCAGATATGTCACATCTTATTTGACCTTGACTCTACTTGAAGATGCACCGTCACTATCCCCGGCTGGCAATTTTTGGTTAAATAACACATAACGTATAACAGTCCTCACATACGATCTACCCAAGTAAGCAGCTAGATTCAGTAGGTTTCATAATATTTTTGAGTGATACATTTCACTGTACTCTTAGTCGTTCGATATTTGCATATTATACGTCTTTTAATGACTATAGTATAATGAACCTATAAATGTCATTTCAGGCATGGATAAACACCACAGGTCATTGATAGAGATGTATAAGACGGACCTCCTGTCAATCGTCGAGGTTACCAAGGTGATCCCCGCACTTCACCAAGCCGGAATTGTGTCCACGCCCCATTACATATCAATAATGCAAAAGTCATCCCATGATGGGCGTATAGAGCTCCTCCTTGACATCCTACGTCACCGGGGATCGCAGGCATATGATGTCTTTTGTCGAGCGTTATTAGGGGAACCTGAATATCAGGAATTGGCGTACCAGATGATGAGTGCTGCATATATCACGCACAAGGAGGTTTATGTTTGATTAACTAAAAATATTATCAACAGTTTGTATTCTTTGTAAGACCCGTAAATCTGCCGGGACTTAACAGCCTGCAGTGGGAAGGAAGCCTTTTTCTGGGC
Source organism: Lingula anatina (assembly GCF_001039355.2). Next base: position 484,348 of record NW_019775413.1, on the reverse strand, counting down.
CCTTGTTACATGTACCAGCAGATTTTACATTTCCAACAGTTCTTATTTTTAACAGCTAAAATATTTTTAGTTTTAATCTTTATTTTAAAAGATTTAAAAGATGTGTAAATACATGACAAGTGATTCTAGATCCCCATATGTGGCTTCCTTTTCCTACGAATTCTTTAAGAGACAAAGTACTAAATGAAATTACTAACCCTTCTTTTAAAGCATGATGGTACATCATTTAGAAGCATTTTGATAAAAAGAATATCCATATTACATACTTTTATATTCACAAACTGACATAGTGGGTGAATTTTGTATGAAGAATTAACAGCCATGTATGACTTACATGTATATGTACCATGTTTTAACATTTAGAAATCATTAGATGTAAAAAAAAAAAAAAACGGCATCACGTGTTTGAGCGAAGGTAATGAAATTAATTAGAGAGACAAATATTCAAATAATTAACTAGGATAGGAATTTGGATAGGAGAGTTTGAATGCATGAGTTAAGGAATTTAACGTTTAAAGCACTCTGGAAAAAGTGTCAAAACTGAATTGAAATCACAGAATTTCGTCTCAAAATTCCAAATGTTCGAGAATTAGATGCATTTCAGCATTACATGTTCTATTGGGAATTGTTTATGTTATATAAGCTGTCATTTGAGCATGTTACCATTTACTCGACGACCGCAAAGAGAGGCAATTTTCCTTTCTATTCATAACTGTTCATATTACCGTTCAGAATAGTAAGAAAAAAGTCATATCTTAGACCACAGATAGCATAGAATTTGGCTTTGAATTACCATCTATTTCCTGCTGCCCACGTGCACATTACAAAAGGCGAAAAACATGCCAGATTCCTACATTACCACATTTTGCCCACCTCGAAGACAACTGGTTATTGACAATACCAGCAAAGACGAACCAAAAGATTTGTGAAATTCCTATTTATATAATGGTAGCAGTAGATCTCAACGACATCAAAACACTTAATATTGTTTCTTTTAATCTTGAACATTCACTTAATGTTTTTTTTTCTTTTTTCTTGTTATTCTATGTAAAAATAACTGCAGATAATTGCTATATACAACCATTTACGAGACGGTAAGCATTAGAGAATATTAAGTAAATGTATGTATGTATGGTATGTAATTAAGTAACAGTTGTTTGTCTGGTACTGGCTGGTCTCTTAGTGAGAGTTTCGGAAAGTAACTTCATAAATAAGTAAATCCATAAGTGACTATCAGCAAGTGGCATTGTCGTTCAATTATATTCACCACGCAACCTACTTGAAAGCCGCCGAACCAAATTATTCCACGTTGTGTGCGTTCATCTTCCATTGTGCAAGTATTAAACACAATTTGCCACTCCAGACCTGTGGAGCCGAGATGTGTTTTAACGCCCTCAGTAGCAAGAGCTTTTAGTGAAAGTGCTTCGTAAACTACGCCTGGTGGAATTGGTTATGGTGATTGTTTTAACAAGATAAATCCCACACATACCAGCACTTAGCGCCTACCAAGAGAAATGTATCTAGGAGATAATGCAAAACAAAATAACATCCTAAAAATGACTAACACCACATGGCGAATGATTTCGGTATATTGAACCTCTCGTTTTTTCTACAGTTCTGTGTCTCCAGATACATGCAGTACAGTATCGCCGTTGGTTGGCAGACACCCTTACCGGTACTTTGGACCTATTAAATCATAACAAAAAAAAAAAGACTTCTTTCTATATTCGTTGTTTCACTGAGTTATTCTTAATTTTTTTTTAATTTTCAGTGTGTTCTCACTACATTTAGGATACTGATGTTTTCATTAATGATAATCTTCCACCCTACACACATATGCCTCATCCAGAACATCACTGAGACGTTTAGTTCTGTCAGTTTACCATCCTGCAGTATAAAAGAGTAGGGTTGAAATGAGATCAAAGTACTTAATTAGCAGGGCACGTGAATCGTGTGTTCGTAATGAGAAAATGGAAACTGAAGCTTTACATTTTACAGACTTCAGATGGTTCTGATTGCAGAATATCTAGTTCAACAAAGAACAACTTTTTTGTTAATCTTCTCAAAAAATTTAAAAAAAAGTCTCTTCCAGGCTTTTTCCGTTGTTTTTATTGACGTTCCATACTTTTGAAGCTTATATCAGATTTCAATACAGTAGGGGTGTTATGCATATATTTTTTCAGTGACACTTGTCAGGATGCATGATATTTTGTCTTATTTTTTCTTTGGGGAATTTCTTTTCATTATTATCCAAAGCCTGATAATGATCCATTTACTTATGTGACATTTGAATTAAATCCACATGCACATACCCTTCAACTTACTCATGTTTGCAGTACACAGGAAAATCCAATACTATATATTGTAATTTAATATCTCTTTAATGCAGGATTGGGAAGCAAATTTTCCCTAGTTGGCGAGGTTTTTAACTCAAAAATATAGAAAGTAACAACATAAAATTTTACTCAAATATTGTGATACCTTTATTCAACTTATCTATAGCTATGTAAATAAACTTATACATAGCTATGTATTTTTACTGAGGTCAGTTTACTTGAGTATTTCGATGTTAGCATATTGAATAAACTAATTGTCAGAAATGACAGAATGGGACTCTGATGCTTTTTTTAACCTACACACTTGTGTAACTTTGAAAAGGATATTTAAGCAGTAAATTCTTAATTTTTTCATTATTAGAATCGGTGCAACTGAATAAAACATAAGCTTTTAGAGAATGCAAGCTGAAACAAACCAGCAGCTGCAAAAGTAAAGATCCTTAATTCATGGCACAGCCACAATATACTACCTACATGTACTACATACTTTCAACAAAGGCAAAACATATGCCAAAAATACATCTTGTCACAAAATATGTGCGAGTTCTAACTGTAAATACAATAAAAATGGGTTGTCCAAGCAATACAGTCAGTATAACCAACACAGTCAGACCATAGTATATATATATATATATATATATATATATATATATATATATATGAGAGGTTGACCAATGCAAATGTCCCTGATTACTAGTTAGCTACAAGTGCATGAATATTTAGAACTCTTTAACTGTTTCTACATGTGATTTATGACCAGATGACCAGTCTTAGACCTTTGTTTGGCTTGTATTTCCCTTTTATCATAACAACATCTTCCAGTTATACTCAATATTGTGTCCATGCCTGAGAATGGGGACAGGGGGCTCCTGAATGCACCACTTTCGAAATTTCCCCTGCAGAGTTTCTTCACAGAAGCATATGCCGCAGAAGGGCATCTGCTTGGCAATGGCTAGGAAGGCCTTCTTAGGGCGTGGGTAGTGCCCTGTCAGCTGGCGAGTACACACTTCAGCTGTCCCTGCATGACCCACAATTAATATATTACCACCTAAAAATTGAGAGTGAACATATGGAAAGAACTTGCCACAATTGTTTTGTTTATCATGTAAACTGAGCCTAACAAAAGTGAAGAGAGGAAGAAAGAGAGGTGTTTCCATCCATCAGTTCAAAACCAATATTGACCAATATGCCTTCTGCTGCTTGGATGATTACTGACCGCAATCTTGAGTTTTAGACAGTCTCTTGACTGCATTACCTCTAACCAGGAACCCTTCATCACAATCATGGATGCACTGTTCCTGCCATCAGCAATCATGTCATTGTTCTAAGTATTAAGAAACCATAGTATAACATTTTAAAAAGCTGGATCCATGCCTGCTGCTAAGTAAGTACATGTATGTGTACCATCATTACAACTTCATATTAATGTAATATATAACACTTGAGTAGAATAACACAAACATAATAGTTAACTTACCATATCACAAAAATAATTGCAAACTTATATCCATACATAGAGATTACCAAACAAGCACATCCAGTAAATTTGAAGTAAAACTTTCAAAAAGAAGAAGGAGAAAAAAGGATATAGCACCTGCTCATAGGGTTGAATAACTAAATAGGCTCAGATACTTTTGTGTGGATATACATGTATATGTTACAGAACTCATCAATCACTGAGACTCTAAAGAGAACACTAGCATATTAGCTGTATGTGTTCTGGTAATTTATTATTAAGTAGTGGAGGGAAAGCAGGAGGAGGCACCTGTCGTAAACAACAAAAACAACTACCAGTCAGTCCAGCTTTATTGACCCAAAAGGCATCTCCAGTTAAAACTGTGTGTGCCCCCATGAGCAAGAGTAGGAGTAGGTGGGGGGACAATCTCCCACTTTCCGTCTTTATTCGTCTGACATGCACACAGACCGAGGTAGGGCACCTGTCTCACAATGGTGTGAAAGGGACCAGATTCTCTTGACTGCCCACCCACAAGCTGACGAGTACACACGTCCAGGGAGGCGGCATGAGCCACTATGAGAACATTACCTGAAACAAACGGCAAATGCAATGCACACAAATTTGTAAAAAAGGAGAAATGAACTGATGAATAAAACAGAGGGTACAGTTTCATGTTATCACACAGAATTCATGCAACATGAATGCAAAACTATTAGGTTCAAAGATTTAAGAGTTGTTCAAAATGTGCACCAAAATATTACCACTGCTGTGTATTGATTACATGTTATATTGAAACAAGTTCCAAACAATCTGGAATATGTGGAAACGTTTTATTGGTATTTAACTTGGACTCTAATAAAAAGAATGCAATTAGGACCAAGTTTTTTAAAATATCTCTCAATACACCTGCTGAGGAATTTGACCATCAGATCATCTTCAATTCACCCTAAGTGATTGCCATTTTTCATTTCTATTGTAGCTTGCCAAAGAGATTCACACATATTTATAACCTTAAAGAGGGTCTGGGCTGTGTAGATATACACTTTTATAGCAAAAAAAAAAAAAGAATATTCCCTGAAATTTCCCAAATGTCCTCATTAATACCAAGACATACTTAACAGGAATCTGTTGAGAAAATAATAGTTGCATGAAAGGTTTTTGAGATCAATTTTAGAAAATAAAATAAAACACTCCATTGTTTTCCCAGTCTTGTTATTTGAAGCAGTAATTATTGGATGCGCCAGTTTGCGCATTATTTACAGTGCAAGCTAAAGGAAAAAGATCAGTTTTGCTTAGAGTCATAAACTGAATATATTACAACACATTTTAAATGTGTTTAATTTGGCTCATATCACCAAGACACCCCCCCCCCCATTAAGTTTCTGCTTTAAAACCAGTTACAACAGGTACAGGTAAAGGTTTTCTAAGAAAATATCTGGTGATAAGATTCCATAAATCCTGCATATTAATAGGTGCAGAAAATATCCCGATATGTTAGGTTGATCTATTACACAGAGATACATGCTTGTTAAATTCAGAAGGAAGATAGAAATAGTAAGGTCATGACATGAAACCATAACTAAATCTATACAAGTTATTTGAATTGAGAAAAAATGAACATACATGTACTAACCACAAAAAAACATTGTTTTTGCATATTGAAACTGATATTATATGCACTAAAGTTAATATATATTTGATGGTCAGGGGCTAAACTGAGCAATCAAATCATAATGCTGTCTGGTGGTCTATGATAACTAACAGCCATTCCCCCACTGTATGTCTTAACAGTTTTCAAATGATAATGGGTAACCACAAATAGCTAGATGAGAAAAATAAAATCAGCAGGCAGGGGTGTCTGGCTCATGCTGTCTATTCAGCAGATAGAGGACATCTATGCAGATGAAGGAGCAAGATGCAGGTGTTATAAACATGTCACTTATGAATATGGTTTTTATAGTATCAGGAACAATAGAATATTTCATCTCCCCCTCCTGCTTGCCCCCTCCCCTTTCTTCATATTTTAAATCATTTGTATTCAGATGGGAAACGTTTTTTTAATTCATCTTCTATAATTTATCTCTTCCTCTGTCTTTATTGCATTTTCACAATTAAATTCAAGATGAATGAACAAATTGAAGAACTGATATATGTCTTTTTTGTTTTTCTTTTTATCTTTGTTTTCAGATTTTAATTATCTAAATGATAACTGAAAAATTAATATGTAACATCTGGCTGCTTAAACTTCAAACATCACTAAAATTGAGTACTTTGACCAATATCTTTAGAATATCTGTAAAAAAAAAAAAAAAAAAAAAAAAAAAAAAAAAAAAAAAAAAAAACAAGAAAGAGGATTTAAATTTTTTAAACAGTATACCTTCTTTTTCATGACTTTTTAGCATGGTCTTGGTAACATGGTAGCACCTCTGGTAGTAGTCATCTATGCTCTCATCTGGAGTCAATTTTTTGGCTGGATAATGGGGGCTATATTGGGAGTCTACATTGTACCCATTCTGCCGTAATTCAGCTGGAGTAAACCACACAGGCATCCCTGGTTTGTACCAGCCACACCACTCAAACAGACCATCTTCTACTCTGATGACACAGTCCTGCCCTAAACCTAAGAGAAAAAGAAGCAGAACTTAAATATAACACCCCATTTCCATAGATTAGATCGACCTACTTTAGATCGACCTAACTCCCTGGGGGTTCACGCTAAATAGCTGTCAGCCGGGCAGACACGAAAGTTAATTACCCCCTTACAGCTTGTAGTAGGCGGGACGGACATTTAAGTCGGATAATCTGAAAGTAATCTAGTGAGACTCCCTGCAGGGATAGATCGATCTAAAATCTATGGGAATAGAGCCTTAGGCACAGAATAAACAGTCAAAAAAACTTACCAAGTTTAGACAATTACTAATTTTTGATATCTTTTTTAATACTTAACAAAAATGTATGAAGCGTTGAACTGATAGTTCTATAATATGTGGCATTTTCATCTTTTTTTAAAGAAAAAAATGGACATAATCACCTTTTAACAGGTAGTGTGCAGTCTGAACACATCTGAAGGAAGGCGATGCATATACATGTGAGAATGTTACTCCTTGTTCCTTCAAAGCCTCACCTGGAAGAATATAAATATTGATCATACATCAAATACAATCAAATGAACTGCTTTTTGCTTATGTGGGTAACTTTTGTGTCAGTTCTTTTTTCTTTTTTTCCATTTGCTTAAAAATTTGCTACATGGAATAATTCATGTGCCCTTTTCATTCGGAGGCAGGTCATTCTCATATGCCTTTAGATTATTTTGGTAATGATTACTTAACCATTTTAGATATTTTTTGATCAACTCAACTGGCTACCAAAAGCTTTCATAAGCTTACAGCTTTCATCCTGGGTGGCATTCAAATATTTGTTTCCACTCTATTAATGCCACACACACACACACGCACGCACGCACGCACACACACACGACATGTTTTCAAATTATTATGGTAAAATATAAAAAAAGATGTCAAAGCTTTTTTTCCTTAAACTGACACCTGCACATGTACATTTTGTCTTATTTACCTGTCATTTTAGCTTGCACTGTCCCTATCACTGTCAGTGGGCAATCTTTTTGGTAATCCATGGGGCCACCTTTCCGTACTGGAATAGTTTTAGGCATGTTCAGGTCTTTACGGACATACACACCTACAAAAATAAATATTAAATTAATAAAATAAACATTGAACACTCAATTTATTTGCATACATTTAAAGAACATCTTCAAAAATGAGTTTCAATGTCTCAGCATTCCTAACGAAATATTTTTGCTGCATGAGAAGTTGCTTAAATGATGTGTGTTCTTTCTGGTGATTAACTACACACACAACTCCCAAAGTAAATGACAAATCAAATTGCTTAAAGGACAACAAAATAACAAATATTTACAGATTCTTCAATATAATATCAAAATAAATGAAACCATTTCACCTCCATTATAACACCCATCCATCCAACTGTAACCAAAGTTTTGGTCCATTCTCTCTCCATGACGAACAACTATCAAAACACGAGGTGGTGGATGCTTCTGAACCTAATTTTAAAATAAACAGAAGACTGAAGTTAACCTGTCATGAATACTAAGCATTTCTTTTGTGACTGCAGTTAACTACAAAATCAGTAAAATCTGTAACATCTGTTAAATAGTTGAATGTACTGGATACAGTAGCATTATTTGGGGTTAAACTGAAAAATGTCATAACTGCAAACAGCTAAGAGTAAGTCCTCTTTACAACCCAGTCATGTTCTATAACAGACCTTAAATGGCATGTTATCAAACCTGTTCTACGCAGATTTTTAAGCAACAGAAAAAGCACACAACTAAATGCAATAGCTCACATGGAAAGACTAATGGTAACTGAAGCTTTATACTTTACTATAAGTACAGTAAGTTGTGTATGAAATAGTAAGGGTCATTACTTATATATAACCAGTATTGGACATGAAATGCATATGCATCTCTGTGGTTTAATTAAAATTGAAATTAAAAAAGTTAGTCATAAATATTAACAGCAATTTCAGAAAAGTAAAGTTACTACAAAAGACTTCTATGACAACAAGTAGAGATAATATCTTAACTACATTGTACCATCCAAACTAAAGCTGATGGGCCAGGATTCACCTCTCTCTAAGGAGTTAAATAATAGAGCAGTCTGTACTTCACAGGCACCAAAAACACCAGATCAAGCATGCAGAGAAAATGTGCCAGACGGAGTGCAAAGTGCACACATTATATTGCACTATACTATCAAGATTCTTCAATACTCAAGGCCATTATCATATGATGGACATGTATCTGTGCATGGTCATGGCTACATTTGATCACAAGTCATTTGAGATTGAATGTTACTTTATAAATATTTCTAAACAACTGTTGAACTAAAATGTTTAGATGTGTTTATTTCACCTGAATAGTTGTAAAGAGAGAATTCCATGCATATGTTATCAGTATAAGCTACACTGTATTTACAGGTAAACAGGGGCGGATTTAGGGCGTCTTCTGGGTCTTCCGGAAGACGGTCAGATTTTCAAGTTTACATTGACGGGTATCCAATTTTTTCTGTCGGAAGACGGTCAAAAATGAAGAACGGATCAACAAAGATAATTTGGAAGACTGTCAGAAAATATCTCTGAATCCGCCCCTGGGTAAAGGTGCAATTGCTATGCAACAGTTATGAGAAAAACAAAACAAAATTGGGCAAAAGCCCTGGTTTAAACCTAAAATGGGATTAAATGACCAAACTCAAAGAAAAAAATGGAAGGGTCAATTCAATTTTTTCATTCTGAGTACAATACTGGTAGTTCTGAGTAAAGAAAGCTATCAAATAAAGACTTTAAGATAAAATTGTAATTTTATTCTAACATTGCTTTATATATTAATAAGTATTTCATTAAAACTTAACTCCAATGGTGCAGTTCTGCCCAACAAATGTGACTGAAAAAAGTCAAATCTATTGTGTATCTTGCTAAAACTCAACCTGTCATTGACACAATAAGTCTTTAAGACATATATTTAAGTATATTGCCATATCTTAAAAGACCAGATTCTTGTACAGATCCAGTTTAAAAAAACTCAAAACATATTAGGAGTAAATTTATTTTATGTTTTAAATTTCTTTAATAACTATAACTGAGATATCCTAAATCACTTTTATGGAGATGTCAGCATGTACAATTGTGTGTGTGTGTCTCGCAATGGTTTTTAATTACACCTGTGTTAGGCTTTTAACAGTACCGGACGATTTAACTACATTCACTGCATGACATAAATTAAGGCTCTAGTATATCTGAATTCAAAGTTCTTTGGTTTGTTTCATAATTTCATTTCCTCTAAATGTAGAGGAAGACAGCAAAACACATTCCAGTTGTTCTATTTTCAAAATCAAAAACTTTTCTATTTAGTGTATTCACATATTTTATATTCTGAAGTAACAAAGTTTTATAAGGAATTATAAAAGAAAAACATGCTGCTGACTCTATGTGATTTGATGTTATCTCAGTATTCAATGTGGTCATTTAATATAAAGTAATTTTGGAGAAAAAAGCAATTTACATTATATAAGTTCCATGCCAGATTAATTTAAACTTGATCTATATATTCTGTGACCATGCTTTTTAAACAGACCTTAGCATAGAGAACATCTTTAGAACCCTCAGCTACCACATGGTGCTCACCAGAGGCTGATGTTGGTTGCTGCTTTGATATTACTTCTACAGACCTAAAACCAAAATCAATTCAGCTTTTTGTTAAAATAACCGCAAATTGTATACATCAGTAACCAAACACACAATTATTGCTACCCGAAAAAAAATGCTATCATATACAAATGTGTGTGTGTGTGTGTGTGTATGTGTGTGTGTGTGTGTGTGTCTGAATGCACAGATATCACTGTCAACAGAATTGGATGATGCTTTCAATCAGACTGATTGGCAGAGGATATGCCACACAGTATAACCATTAAAAAACAAAAACGAAAAATTGCAAACGCCAAATACTTGAAACAGTATTCCAGTGCGCAAAAAATACAAAAATCATCCCTGACAATTTTTTGTCGCAAAATTGTTTCGATTTTTCAATTATCTAGAAAATAAATGATATCAAAATGAAGCATGTAATTAGTACATAATTCAGGTGTTCAGTTGAATTTGTATGCTGTGTGGATAAAAAAAAACTTGTTCATGCTTATAATTGTAAAGAAATATGTAGAAAGCAAGTTTTAGTGTGTGGTTGACAAGATAGCTCCAGACCTTCAAAATAAAGAAGTTTCCAGTTAAATTTTTCTTCAGCCAATCTACTTCTTTCATTGAATTAATGTTATAAGTGAGGAAAAAGATATACTATTAAGTCAATTCTGCAAGTCATGAACATTACAAGTTCAGTTAATTTATTTTTCTGTGAGACATTAAACAAGACACATTGTGTGAAATCTCTTTTTACACCCAGCTGAAATCATTTAGTATTTTACAAAATAAATAAATAAACCATTATCATTAGCAGGTGCACCCTTACTACTTACTTATGCAGTGTCCATGTCTTCGATTCTGGGGATCTGCTGGTGTGATTGAGAGGAAATTTTCCACTACAACCAGTCAGCCATGACACTCCCTGTCTCCACTCAGGGTCTCCTGTATCTAGTGGACTCATGTAGATGAAGTCACCAAGAATCAGATCCAACTCATCATCTTGTCGTGCTTGGTAGGCATATAGTACACGACGTACCTGTGAAGAACATGCAGGTTAATTGTTGAAAAAAGAAAATATCTGGTATTCAGTGCCTCTTTACCAATCACATATGCACCACAACTGTCAAGTGAAAATGACAAATGCTTGTGCAATCTATGATATAGCAGATTTTACACTTTTTTCTATCTTACAAATATAATTTTACATGTAGCATAACTGTCTGTCACTTATGAATAATTTAGAATATCACTTTAAAACTTTAATCTATTTGCCCAGTGTTCAGTAATTTTGATATTTTTGTACACACTAAATTATTTTATACATGCACTATATGTGGTAACTCAAAACATATATGCACAGTTTGCACATATTTCAGGTTTTAAGTTTAATGTAGAGGCTTCATAGATAAGAACCTAGCTCAAGTATATTAACTGTAAAGCAATTGAATATATATATATATATATATATATATATATATATATATATATATATATATATATATATATAATTAAGATAAGCAAAATAAAAAAAAAGAAAATATAATCAAGTTCAGTAAGTGGTCACACAAATAAGAGTATCACCTCTGTCCCATGAGCTCTAGCATCCCTGGAATAAAGTCGGAGGTCCCAGCGAGTGGGCGTGTCCAGTTTGATGCTCTTGGACAGTTTCTCCAGGAGTGCATGCTGTTCAGGGGAATACTGGTAAGCAAGGGTGACGTGAAGCTGTTTTTGGTGGGCCTCCATCTGAACACCTATTAATGTTGAGTTTAAGTTCAAAATTGCAATAATTTTACTGTCCATCTTGGACTTACGGTAATTCTCCAATCTATACGAACGCCGCAATAATTACGAACGAAACGTTTTTTCTCTGAATCTGAATTTTTTGTCTCCGTTCTGTACGAACGATCGCTAAACACACCTTGGGCACAATTTAAATTTTCCGAACGCAAGAAAGTGTGCCCAATTGAAACTCGCCTCATGATTCGTCAAAGCGAGTTTTCAGACCACCGTTCCAAANTGGGGGTTCACGCTAAATAGCTGTCAGCCGGGCGGACACGAAAGTTAATTACCCCCTTACAGCTTGTAGTAGGCGGGACGGACATTTAAGTCGGATTAACTGAAAGTAATCTAGTGAGACTCCCTGCAGGGATAGATCGATCTAAAATCTATGGGAATAGAGCCTTAGGCACAGAATAAACAGTCAAAAAATCTTACCAAGTTTAGACAATTACTAATTTTTGATATCTTTTTTAATACTTAACAAAAATTTATTACGCGTTGAACTGATAATTGTATAATATGTGACATTTTCATCTTTTTTAAAGTAAAAAATGGACATAATCACCTTTTAACAGGTAGTGTGCAGTCTGAACACATCTGAAGGAAGGCGATGCATATACATGTGAGAATGTTACTCCTTGTTCCTTCAAAGCCTCACCTGGAAGAATATAAATATTGATGATACATCAAATACAATCAAATGAACTGCTTTTTGCTTATGCGGGTAACTTTTGTGTCAGTTCTTTTTTCTTTTTTTTCCATTTGATTAAAATTTGCTACATGGAATAATTCATGTGCCCTTTTCATTCAGAGGCAGGTCATTCTCATATGCCTTTAGATAATTTAAATAATGATTACTTAACCATTTTAGATATTTTTTGATCAACTCAACTGGCTACAAAAAGCTTTCATAAGCTTACAGCTTTCATCCTGGGTGGCATTCAAATATTTGTTTCCACTCTATTAATGCCACACACACACACACACACACACACACACACACACACACAACATGTTTTCAAATTATTATGGTAAGATATAAAAAAAGATGTCAAAGCTTTTTTCTTAAACTGACACCTGCACATGTACATTTTGTCTTATGTACCTGTCATTTTAGCTTGCACTGTCCCTATCACTGTCAGTGGGCAATCTTTCTGGTAATCCATGGGGCCACCTTTCCGTACTGGAATAGTTTTAGGCATGTTCAGGTCTTTACGGACATACACACCTACAAAAATAAATATTAAATTAATAAAATAAACATTGAACACTCAAGTTATTTGCATACATTTAAAGAACATCTTCAAAAATGAGTTTCAATGTCTCAGCATTCCTAACGAAATGTTTTTGCTGCATGAGAAGTTGCTTAAAAGATGTGTTCTTTCTGGTGATTAACTACACGCACAACTCCAAGATAAATGGCAAATCAAATTGCTTAAAGGACAAATTAACAAATATTTACAGATCTTCCAATATCATATCAAAATAAACACAACCATTTCACCTCCATTATAACACCCATCCATCCAACTGTAACCAAAGTTTTGGTCCATTCTCTCTCCATGACGAACAACTATCAAAACACGAGGTGGTGGATGCTTCTGAACCTAAATTTTAAAATAACCAGAAGACTGAAGTTAACCTGTCATGAATACTAAGCATTTCTTTTGTGACTATAGTTTACTGCAAAATAGGGAAAATTCAAACGTAGCATCTGTTAAATGGTTGAATGTACTGGATACAGTAGCATTATTTGGGGTTAAACTGAAAAATGTCATAACTGCAAACAGCTAAGAGTAAGTCCTCTTTACAACCCATACATGTTCTATAACAGACCTTAAATAGCATGTTATCAAACCTGTTCTACGCAGATTTTTAAGCAACAGAAAAAGCACACAACTAAATGCAATAGCTTACATGGAAAGACTAATGGTAACTGAAGCCTTATACTTTACTATAAGTACAGTAAGTTGTGTATGAAATAGTAAGGGTCATTACTTATATATAACCAGTATTGGACATGAAATGCATATGCATCTCTGTGGTTTAATTAAAATTGAAATTAAAAAAGTTAGTCATAAATATTAACAGCAATTTCAGAAAAGTAAAGTTACTACAAAATACTTCTATGACAACAAGTAGAGATAATATCTTAACTACATTGTACCATCCAAACTAAAGCTGATGGGCCAGGATTCACCTCTCTCTAAGGAGTTAAATAATAGAGCAGTCTGTACTTCACAGGTACCAAAAACACCAGATCAAGCATGCAGAGAAATGTGCCAGACATTATATTGCACTATACTATCAAGATTATTCAATACTCAAGGCCATTATCATATGATGGACATGTATCTGTGCATGGTCATGGCTACATTTGATCACAAGTCATTTGAGAATGAATGTTACTTTATAAATATTTCTTAGACAACTGTTGAACTTAAATGTTTAGATGTGTTTATTTCACCTGAATAGTTGTAAAGAGAGAATTCCATGCATATGTTATCAGTATAAGCTACACTGTATTTACAGGTAAAGGTGCAATTGCTATGCAACAGTTATGAGAAAAACAAAACAAAATTGGGCAAAAGCCCTGGTTTAAACCTAAAATGGGATTAAATGACCAAACTCAAAGAAAAAAATGGAAGGGTCAATTCAATTTTTTCATTCTGAGTACAATACTGGTAGTTCTGAGTAAAGAAAGCTATCAAATAAAGACTTTAAGATAAAATTGTAATTTTATTCTAACATTGCTTTATATATTAATAAGTATTTCATTAAAACCTAACTCCAATGGTGCAGTTCTGCCCAACAAATGTGACTGAAAAAAGTCAAATCTATTGTGTATCTTGCTAAAACCCAACCTGTCATTGACACAATAAGTCTTTAAGACATATATTTAAGTATATTGCCATATCTCAAAAGACCAGATTCTTGTACAGATCCAGTTTAAAAAAACTCAAAACATATTAGGAGTAAATTTATTTTATGTTTTAAATTTCTTTAATAACTATAACTGAGATATCCTAAATCACTTTTATGGAGATGTCAGCATGTACAATTGTGTGTGTGTCTCTGGCAATGGTTTTTAATTACACCTGTGTTAGGCTTTTAACAGTACCGGACGATCTAACTACATTAACTGCATGACATAAATTAAGGCTCTAGTATATCTGAATTCAAAGTTCTTTGGTTTGTTTCATAATTTCATTTCCTCTAAATGTAGAGGAAGACAGCAAAACACATTCCAGTTGTTCTATTTTCAAAATCAAAAACTTTTCTATTTAGTGTATTCACATATTTTATATTCTGAAGTAACAAAGTTTTATAAGGAATTATAAAAGAAAAACATGCTGCTGACTCTATGTGATTTGATGTTATCTCAGTATTCAATGTGGTCATTTAATATAAAGTAATTTTGGAGAAAAAAGCAATTTACATTATATAAGTTCCATGCCAGATTCATTTAAACTTGATCTATATATTCTGTGACCATGCTTTTTAAACAGACCTTAGCATAGAGAACATCTTTAGAACCCTCAGCTACCACATGGTGCTCACCAGAGGCTGACGTTGGTTGCTGCTTTGATATAACTTCTACAGACCTAAAACCAAAATCAATTCAGCTTTTTGTTAAAATAACCGCAAATTGTATACATCAGTAACCAAACACACAATTATTGCTACCCGAAAAAAATGCTATCATATACAAATGTGTGTGTGTGTGTGTGTGTCTGAATGCACAGATATCACTGTCAACAGAATTGGATGATGCTTTCAATCAGACTGATTGGCAGAGGATATGCCATACAGTATGACCATTAAAAAACAAAAACGAAAAATTGCAAACTCCAAATACTTGAAACAGTATTCCAGTGCGCAAAAAATACAAAAATCATCCCTGACAATTTTTTGTCGCAAAATTGTTTCGATTTTTCAATTATCTAGAAAATAAATGATATCAAAATGAAGCATGTAATTAGTACATGATTCAGGTTTTCAGTTGAATTTGTATACTGTGTGGATAAAAAAAAAACTTTGTTCATGTATTATAATTGTAAAGAAATATGTAGAAAGCAAGTTTTAGTGTGTGGTTGACAAGATAGCTCCAGACCTTCAAAATAAAGAAGTTTCCAGTTAAATTTTTCTTCAGCCAATCTACTTCTTTCATTGAATTAATATGGAAAAAGATATACTATTAAGTCAATTCTGCAAGTCATGAACATTACAAGTTCGGTTAATTTATTTTTTCTGTGAGACATTAAACAAGACACATTGTGTGAAATCTCTTTTTACACCCAGCTGAAATCATTTTGTATTTTACAAAATAAATAAATAAACCATTATCATTAGCAGGTGCACCCTTACTACTTACTTATGCAGTGTCCATGTCTTCGATTCTGGGGATCTGCTGGTATGATTGAGAGGAAATTTTCCACTACAACCAGTCAGCCATGACACTCCCTGTCTCCACTCAGGGTCTCCTGTATCTAGTGGACTCATGTAGATGAAGTCACCAAGAATCAGATCCAGCTCATCATCTTGTCGTGCTTGGTAGGCATATAGTACACGGCGTACCTGTGAAGAACATGCAGGTTAATTGTTGAAAAAAGAAAATATCTGGTATTCAGTGCCTCTTTACCAATCACAATTGGAAGGGGAACCACAACTGTAAAGTGAAAATAACAAATACTTGTGCAATCTATGATATAGCAGATTTTACTCTTACAAATATAATTTTACATGTAGCATAACTGTCTGTCACTTAAGAATAATTTAGAATATCACTTTAAAACTTTAATCTATTTGCCCAGTGTTCAGTAATTTCAATATTTTTGTACACATTAAATTATTTTATACATGCACTATATGTGGTAACTCAAAACATATATGCACAGTTTACACACATTTCAGGTTTTAAGTTAAATGTGCAGGTTTCATAGATAAAAACCTTGCTCAAGTATCTTAACTGTATAGCAAATGAATATATATTATTAAGATAAGCAAAATAAAAAAAAAGAAAATAATAATCAAGTTCAGTAAGTGGTCACACAAATAAGAGTATCACCTCTGTCCCATGAGCTCTAGCATCCCTGGAATAAAGTCGGAGGTCCCAGCGAGTGGGCGTGTCCAGTTTGATGTTCTTGGACAGTTTCTCCAGGAGTGCATGTTGTTCAGGGGAATACTGGTAAGCAAGGGTGACGTGAAGCTGTTTTTGGTGGGCCTCCATCTGAACACCTATTAATGTTGAGTTTAAGTTCAAAATTGCAATAATTTTACTGTCCATCTTGGAGTAATTTCTTTTGGCACAGGTAAGGATAAACTGCAATACACACTTCTTTTTGATCATGGTTTACGTCAACTTTTAATTCAAACTTAAAACAACTGAACATGATATTCTACCGGTAACTATTAAGATGCGACTGTAATCAAGTTGGATATCCTTACCATGGGACAAAATCTCAGTAGGCTGGTTATGTGTGCTGTTAGACCATGAAATGTGAGCCTACAACTTTTACATATAAAATACCATGATCAAGTCATCTTTGTCATACCTTATGCAAAATTTCTCACCTGATTTGTGAACATCTTCTGCAAATTCTGCCACGAGATTCCTGAGAACTGCTGCACACTTCTCCCCCACAAACAACCCTATGAAGTTTGGAGCAGTGAAGTGATTGAGATCAACCCGTGTTGGATACCTTTTCTCCCTTTGTTTTTCTACTGCACGCAGGATGTGAGGCACTTGAGAATCTTTTGCCTGTGGAAAAAATAAGAAGCACAATGACGGATCTCTGTGGGGCCAAGGGGCCTAAGGGGCCATTCTGAATGAGTTAGGTCTCATTATCTAAAGTGCACTAACCCCATGAGGACTCTCGCTGAATGCAATCAGATTAACAGACTAACACACCTCCACTCGCTTCCAACATACTCCTATAATCACCTGTTTCTCTGGATTCTACTCCAAGCCAGGAGGAGGCCTGCTCCTCTGTTTTAACATTAAAATCGGATGACATGCAGCAAGAGTTGCCATGGATTTAGTGCACACTCCCTATTGCGACCTAACTCATTCTGTATGGGTCCTAAGATATTGACCAAAGAAATTTCAAGACTTGATTGACCATATCATAAGTTCATCAAGTGGTTTTTGAAAGAAATGACACTACTGCTGATCTGAAGACCAGATGATCTTTAACACTAAACCACACAAAAATCTTCCAAGAACTAATTAATTTTAGAAACATTTTACATAATTTAACAATGATGTATTTTTTACAAGTCTCTGCTTGTGTCATCCATGTAAACCTGATATAAAAAGAACCCATATGGAACATAAATGCCCTATTCTCAGATGTTCCGAATAACACTACTACTAATTATAATATCTTCACACTGTAACAGTATATATACACAGGTACCTAGAGAAAACAGTGGCAAAGAACAACAGATATAAAAAAATATGGACATAGTTGTCTGAGATGAGAAAAAAATTCTGTACTGAACCTAATATATTTTAAAAGTAGAAACAGAACAAAGACCAAATGGAATAGTTCTTCAATTTTTCCCAAGCAGCCTGGAGACAGTGATGTGCTTTTTGGCAATAAAACAAGCTTACAAACTGGAAGGACACAGCAATATTAGTTTCAGTGTAATTATACATACTGGATATATAATAAATTAGAGTTATTATCTGCAGTTGTTAGAAAAATGGGAAATAAAACAATGTCTCAAATTTATTAAGGGGTCTCTTTTTCTTTAGTTTGACTCCAGAATGGGAAGCATTTTATGTAATGCATAATTTAGTTTTCACCAATAAAAGTTCAATTTTATCCCCAACTGGTACATAACAAAGAGGCCCATGATGGTGGAATTATTGTGAAAGCCACCCCAACAATAAAAATTGTAGAAAACATTTTTTTATTTCCAAAATGCTGCCATAATTATTACATGTACATCTTTGATTAGGACTGAGCAAATTGTATTGACAAGTTAGAAAATATGAGGATTTCAAGAAAAATCATAGCTATCTTCAGGATACAATTCTGCATGTATACAGTCCCTTTTCAATTTATATTTTTCTATTTTTTTTCATTATATCTGACATGCTAATAAGAGCAATTCTTTAAACACACTCACCTTGAAGAATGGACAGAGCGTAATGTGTGGTAAAAAGTTGTGTGCCCCATTCCATCCACACTGTGCTAATGTGTTTTTCCAGTAATGGTCAAGATCTGTGGCCAGGTCACCTGTTGGACACAAGTACAACACAAACTCCCTGGGCATATCAAAATCCAGATTGGGGTCATTTATGTGAGATAGCAACCTGGAAGAAGCCATTAACTTGGTCACTCTAGGTATTTTACAATGAAGTGATTTCTTCCTCCATGTGCTGACTCTATCCAACGTGACAGTATGGCACGATCACAAAATACCAAAATCATACCAAGTAGGCATAATGCTGATTACTAATGGCAGAAGAGTCTGGTTAGAGGATACCAGGAAAGCTGGTAAAATGAGATGGTTGTAATCTTTCTAAGTGACTGATATACAGATGCTGCCTCAGGTATCAACTGTTATCATATTTTAAAATTATCAACATGATGACTCTCTGATTACTACATACTAATACATGGGGTTTTATATTTAAAAAATAAATACTAAAAAAACAGAATTTCTAATTTTTTAAAGAAACCAAGCAATAAATTTATACTCTGTTTTCCATAGAATGAATATGTATGTTCTACACAAAATATCACATTTGGTCTCCACTGGAACATATCTCCTGCATGCAAACAATAATTCTCAAATTATATGGAGGATTAAAAAATAGTTAAAGAAAAGAGTAATAAAAAAAATAGGTGTTGAATATTAGCTTACCAGTCTGCAGCTAAATTACCACCTCTATCCCCAGTTGCAACAATGGCTTTTTCTCTGAAATGAAAAACTAATGATTTAAAAATAGACATGCAAAAAGGTTATGAATCATGTTAAATTGTATGGAATCATACTGCGACTTTTACAAAGCTTTTATACAAATATCTTTCTCACTTCCACTATCAACTATACTTCAGTAGGTAATAATCATTAGGAAGCCTGAGCTCCTGAACAGGATGTACCAGTAAAATGTTCAATCTCACTCAATACAGACGGCAGGTGAAGGACGCTGTGCGCAGAAGCTATATGTATATATAGGTCGATGTGTCACCTATACATGTACAGGAAACACACTTACTGTTAATATTGACACTTTGTGAATACATGCATATAAAGCTGTGTTTAATTCTTATAACTTGCAATGAAGACTAAAGAAATAGTCAAAAGTAATTAAACCCTTAACACAAAGTGTGTACCTTGCATACAATATATAAGGTACCTTTAAACCAACCCTACATGAAGACTGATGTTACAGCTCATGTTGATCTCCCTAACTTTTTATTTTCATAGTTTCTCAATTAAAACCACATTAAACTAGACAGATATTTCACAGCAAGTTATTTTAACCATGATGATTTTTCAAACTCGACCTACTGTTTCACGAAGCAAATCCTACTAGCAAATTTCAACTAAAACACTGATACTTTGGGGAGGGGAGGTTAAACATCACAAAAAATATTAGCAAATAAACACAGAAAACACGATTATGGCCATAACTTTAAGTTTAGTTAAAATAAACTGATCTTGCTGATTTTTCCAAATCAAGTAGCCTTTTTATCAAATAAAGCTCCCAAGAAAACAAAAATACAGTTTGGAACTTATAGGGGGGGATGTTGTCAGTAACCAGCAGAAATCCTCATTATGAGGGCACAATTAATGTTGACATCAATATAACATTGTATCACAACGGCAACAAGAAAATGCTTTATGTTAAGACGAGGCTTTAAACATTTAACTTACATGTCTGTTTTTTTGGGAAAATTTGCTGAAATACTTTAATTTATCATCTCCCACCCCCTCTTGTTCCCCATTAAGCCAAGGGTAGGATGTCAAGTTCCACTGCCTTTGCTTTATAAGATACTGGTACATTGTATCAAGCTGTGCTTCCTCATATTGCAAAAGTCTCTGGACCAAATGCATTCCCTTAACTACTAGTATTTATGCATAGTCAGGCTATATGACAAAATAGCCGCTTGTGATCTCAAGCTTTAGGTTTGTGATCTAGAATGCCAAAAATGCAAACAGAGAACTGTTAATCGGTTTAAATACCCCAGGATATTCTTTATGTGCCAGAGATTGTACAGAGCACATTACTCCTTTTTGAAAATGGTTCGGGCTGAGAAAATGAATTACCAGTAAGTTATGATGCACACTAAAATCAGGACAAAATAAAGCTCAGCACCTGTGCTATAATTCATGCACGTATTTGGAACAAAGAAAGCCAAGATATGTAGGTGCTTGGTTCACATATTATTTTAAGTGTACTGTGTATCAATTTGTGTGTAAAAGAGACAAAATTATCAATACACTCAACGTACTTCCGTCTTGGGAATTCAAACCCATTGTAACTTTTAACGTCTGCGCTACATTGTGCAGCAAGCAGTTTCTCTCTAAACGAGATTTTCTGTCTCGTCGCATATTCACTCATAAAGCAATAAAAACAACTTATAGAGATGGGTTTAACAACTGACGTTTAGTACTAGTACAAAACAAAGCACTACTACTAGCACTTCTGGGTCGAGTGGGTGGCTCCCAAACACCACAGTAAGCCGTATTTACACAGCAAAGCCATTGGCATACTGCAATAAATAAATCTGAACACGTACGCCCGCAGTCTAGAGAATCCCATCTGCAGCAGTATATCAAGGCTTGATGTTCCTTTAGGTGAAGACAAGCTGGCCCTGCGAGCATTTTTATAAAGCTCATGATGAGAATCGGGCGCTGGACCAGCCATGGTCGTGAGGTTTTCTATGACATGGAGGCATGTCATATCAGGCTTCAACATGGCGATCTCATGTCATTTCTGGGGAATGGGTAGGTGCCTTCTCAGGCCAGGAAGATTTTTCAACTGCTTAAAAGCACCTAAATTCTCTTCTAGGTTGCAATCTTTGCACTAATATGCTGATATCATAATAATATCATTATACCACTTTCTAACTGATGTCTTATTGGACGTTTAATAAAAACCACCATCTAGTAACTATTGGGTAAAAAGTAAAGTCCGTATAAAGTCTGGTCCATACATGTTTATACCGTACTCTACTACGCCTCAGTGCAGTTTACAGTGCAAGGTAGCACTAGATAACAATATAGACTGGATGTAGACGTTCTCACTTATCTGGGGAGGATACTTTTGTATCGTGTAAATGTTTTCATTTCGTTTACATACATAGGCCTATCTTGTAGTCCTTGTGGAAGTTTTTTTTTTTTTTTTACTTCTCTTCATTTGGCTTCAAATCACTTTGGGTTAATGCATTATTTCAAAAGAGCACAAAATGAATTTAAAAAGATGTGGATACAGCAAATTTAGTTTTACTTTTCATAGCAGTGCCCCAATCATTAATTTCAATGCCACAGCATGCGTTTTGATGTCCAAAATTTGTTTTTGCTAACGATGTATATTTCTTTGGAAATTCCTTTTGTATTGGACCTGCAATTAGAAATAATTCGTCACATTGTTATTTAGGCCATCCGTTATGTTTTGTGAAATGCACGAAATTATAGTCATGATGTCTCAGTCTTACAAATACTAAGGCAGTAATTAAGGGCGTGTTGTATGTTGCTGCGGCAGAAGTGAACACTGCTGCCACAGTTAGGTGTGGTGATAACACATCTTTCTTGCTCGCTTTAGATCTAGTCTACAGTTTGATGGGATGAAAATTACACTAATAAGACCTCAATTGCTTCTTGCTAAAAACCAAAACAGTTCAATTTTACAATTTTATTTTTAACAAAATTTTATATTTAACAAAATTTGTCTTCCTGCACGCCACTTTCATTAGATAAGAAAAATCACACAGGATAAAGTCGTTGACAGCGTGACGAAGGCAAAACAACCCAGACAGCCTCAATAATCTGGCCCACGTCTGGCCCAGATCTGGCAACGTCTGGCAATATCTGGGCCAGATTTTGCCAGACACTTGCCAGATCTGGGCCAAGTCTGGCAAAGTCTGGCATTTATGCCACATTTTGCCAGACACTTGCCAGATCTGGGCCAAGTCTGGCAAAGTCTGGCATTTACGCCANTGACGTTGACATCAATATAACATTGTATCACAACGGCAACAAGAAAATGCTTTATGTTAAGACAAGGCTTTAAACATTTAACTTACATGTCTGTTTTTTTGGGAAAATTTGCTGAAATACTTTAATTTATCATCTCCCACCCCCTCTTGTTCCCCATTAAGCCAAGGGTAGGATGTCAAGTTCCACTGCCTTTGCTTTATAAGATACTGGTACATTGTATCAAGCTGTGCTTCCTCATATTGCATAAGTCTCTGGACCAAATGCATTCCCTTAACTACTAGTATTTATGCATATTCAGGCTATATGACAAAATAGCCGCTTGTGATCTCAAGCTTTAGGTTTGTGATCTAGAATGCCAAAAATGCAAACAGAGAACTGTTAATCGGCTTAAATACCCCAGGATATTCTTTATGTGCCAGAGATTGTACAGAGCACATTACTCCTTTTTGAAAATGGTTCGGGCTGAGAAAAGGAATTACCAGTAAGTTATGATGCACACTAAAATCAGGACAAAATAAAGCTCAGCACCTGTGCTATAATTCATGCACGTATTTGGAACAAAGAAAGCCAAGATATGTAGATGCTTGGTGCACATATTATTTTAAGTGTACTGTGTATCAATTTGTGTGTAAAAGAGACAAAATTATCAATACACTCAACGTACTTCCGTCTTAGGAATTCAAACCCATTGTAACTTTTAACGTCTGCGCTACATTGTGCAGTAAGCAGTTTCTCTCTAAACGAGATTTTCTGTCTCGTCGCATATTCACTCATAAAACAATAAAAACAACTTATAGAGATGGGCTTAACAACTGACGTTTAGTACTAGTACAAAACAAAGCACTACTACTACTAGCACTTCTGGGTCGAGTGGGTGGCTCCCAAACACCACAGTAAGCCGTATTTACACAGCAAAGCCATTGGCATACTGCAATAAATAAATCTGAACACGTACGCCCGCAGTCTAGAGAATCCCATCTGCAGCAGTATATCAAGGCTTGATGTTCCTTTAGGTGAAGACAAGCTGGCCCTGCGAGCATTTTTATAAAGCTCATGATGAGAATCGGGCGCTGGACCAGCCATGGTCGTGAGGTTTTCTATGACATGGAGGCATGTCATATCAGGCTTCAACATGGCGATCTCAGGTCATTTCTGGGGAATGGGTAGGTGCCTTCTCAGGCCAGGAAGGTTTTTCAACTGCTTAAAAGCACCTAAATTCTCTTCTAGGTTGCAATCTTTACACTAATATGCTGATATCATAATAATATCATTATACCACTTTCTAACTGATGTCTTATTGGACGTTTAATAAAAACCACCATCTAGTAACTATTGGGTAAAAAGTAAAGTCAGTATAAAGTCTGGTCCATACATGTTTATACCGTAGTCTACTACTACGCCTCAGTGCAGTTTACAGTGCAAGGTAGCACTAGATAACAATATAGACTGGATGTAGACGTTCTCACTTATCTGGGGAGGATACTTTTGTATCGTGTAAATGTTTTCATTTCGTTTACATGTATACATATCTTGTAGTCCTTGTGGAAGTTTTTTTTTTTTTTACTTCTCTTCATTTGGCTTCAAATCACTTTGGGTTAATGCATTATTTCAAAAGAGCACAAAATGAATTTAAAAAGATGTGGATACAGCAAATTTAGTTTTACTTTTCATAGCAGTGCCCCAATCATTAATTTCAATGCCACAGCATGCGTTTTGATGTCCATAATTTGTTTTTGCTAACGATGTATATTTCTTTTGAAATTTCTTTTGTATTGGACCTGCAATTAGAAATAATTCGTCACATTGTTATTTAGGCCATCCGTTATGTTTTGTGAAATACACGAAATTATAGTCATGATGTCTCAGTCTTACAAATACTAAGGCAGTAATTAAGGGCGTGTTGTATGTTGCTGCGGCAGAAGTGAACACTGCTGCCACAGTTAGGTGTGGTGATATCACATCTTTCCTGCTCGCTTTAGATCTAGTCTACAGTTTGATGGGATGAAAATTACACTAATTAGACCTCAATTGCTTCTTGCTAAAAAACAAAACAGTTCAATTTTACAATTTCATTTTTAACAAAATTTTATATTTAACAAAATTTGTCTTCCTGCACGCCACTTTCATTAGATAAGAAAAATCGCACTGGATAAAGTCGTTGACAGCGTGACGAAGGCAAAACAAGGCAAAGTTGCCCAGCAGCTTCTAAAAAGAAATTTTATGGGTTTAAAAGCGTTAGGCTAACTGTAGTATACAGTGACGATAATAAAAATGAGATTTGCCGCAAAATCCGGCATAGAATTATTATAAGAAAATATGATCTAAGCAAGTATTTACAAAAATATCCATTGTTAATAGAAAAATGCTTCTTTACGCGACCGTACAGTAGTTGCTCATACTTGTGACACGGACGGCAGACTACGAATGCCGCCTCGCGCATAAGGTTTATTTTGTCATTTTTTATAGTCGCGGCGTTTGTTAATCCACACAATGCCTTACCAGACAGTCGCCCATTCTTAATTCTTACTGTATATAAAGCAGCACCTACCGGGTAGTGAACAGGCTTCACCAGATAGACACCTTATTCCGTATATAAATTACACACGCATATTTTTGGGACCACATCGTGAAAAATATGGCAAGATATTTGATTTTTCTGTGTATGTTGGTAGTTTCAGCATCTTTAGGTAAGTGACACAAACAAATTGTGATGCGTCATTTCAGGATTGATACGTCTGGATATTTGATTCATGACCATTAATCGCACGGTCTTGCAAGGTATTGTCCAAGCGATCTCTACGATCTCCTTGGCATGGGGTAATATTTGTTCGCCTAACTCTTGAGGGTAGTTTCACTTGTGAGCATTACAGGGCGTTAGCGATTTGACATTTTTTATTTTATTTGATACTTCAATCGTTAAAACGCGAATAGGCGCCTAAAGCAGAGAAAGGCCGAGACTATGAAAGTGAAAAAGTCACCAAGACATCGCGAATCATCGTGGTTATACACCTTGGTCGTGCGTGTGTGTGTGTGTGTGTGTGTGTGTGTGTGTGTGTGTTTGTGTGTGTGTGCGTGTGTGTGTGTGTGTGGAGGTTGAGGGGGTGGCACTCGCAGCCAGAATAAACGGGCATGAAGCCGAACAGACATCAGAGACTGGCACCAGGACAGGAGGATTTTTAAAACATAATAAGTTAAGGGAAGACGCATGTAATAAAGAGCATTATTTGAGCGCGTAGACGTTTGAATGAGCATTATAAACATTCTAAAGCTGTCTTATATGTTTTTATTGACAATGTAAAACTCAGCATCTACAGGAATGCCACCTTAGGCTGTCAGCTCCTTTTCATATGAAATATACAACCTGTTTTTATTTGGACAACTCCTTACTCAAACATTTTCTTCTATGCGTATCGTATTGAGTCTCGTCTGTATGCATCGTTATTTATTCTTTGCTCACAATAGAAAGCAAAGAAGTTGGAAGAAAAATGCACGTCTTAAAGCAGGTCAATGCAGTATTACCTCTTATTGGCTCATATCACCAGAGTGAGTTGAGATTACCTTCGAGTCCTATGTGTGATCACCTGCGAAAGCCAGCAGATCCTGATTACAGCCTCTAAACCCTTGAACATATTTTTGATTAGGCTGTTACCACTTGGAATATTTTTAGTTTTCTATTTTCAAATACTATATCAACTATCAGTGATGGTGAAGTGCTTTAAAATCTTGATGTCTTGAGCAATGTCAGCAAGAACTAATGCTCTAATAAGCCCAAGCAAATCATTGTCTCGGGTCTTTGAACAAACTACAGTTTTTCATCTAGGATCAGATACAACAGGCGTATCGCCCCTGTATTTGCCGGTTTAGTACAGCTGAAGTTAAAAAATGGTGGAGACGTGATTGTCCGTGCCCCTTACCGCCTCCACTGCCCTCAAGACTGCACTGATTTTAGAGAAATGATGCAACTCCGTTTTTTTTTTTTTTTTTTTTTTTTTTTTTGTTTTTTTTTTGTAGTACTTCGGTATTATGAACGCTTACACTCAGATTGTATTTTTTCTCCTTGTTTGGGTGAGAATTAACTTCCACCCGCTATTTTATTTCGGGTTCCCCATGTAGTTCGTAGCATATGTTCATCTATGACTCACTGTTTGTGGTTCAGATTTTTGTTGGACTCGTTCAAATCTACAGTAACTCGATCTTCTCGGTTCCATTAGAACATGTACACATTTATATTTCAGGATTGCAGATCGAAGACGATGTGTCCCTATTGAAACTTTTTCTCAGAGAACTAATGGACTCCGAAAAAATAATAAGCAAGAAATCAGGTAAAATAATGGTTGTATTTGACAAGTTACTTGCTACTACAGAGCACAACTGTTGTCAGTCGTAAGCTTGGAATATTATGTTTTTTGCTTATGTTAGGAGTGGTGCGTGTCTTTTATTACAAAAAGATTTATACAATTAACATTATACATCCCTTACCTTAGACATTTTGATAACCTGTTTATGAGGAGATGACTTATGAGGAGACACATTAAAATAATGATTGAAATGATTTGTTTAGGCTGCAATGATGAGATCATAGTTAAGTACGCGGGATGTTACCGTCAGGTCCCTAAGATGAAATCAACAGACTGCGTCAGGTAGGTATATAAATTACAGGTTTTCTCAAGTTTGATCGGTGACAGTTATGTATCTAAATTGGATAAACCACACACGTGCCTCATCGCGTAACTGCGATCTGTATACATGTATGTTATTGTGATAAATATGTAAAACTACTGTGATAACTGCTAATACTGTCCCAATCCATTTATTCAATGTGCTTGTGTGTGCAATCAATAAAATACATTTTAACTGCAATCAATAAAAAAAAATCAAGTTAATGCCAAAGCTTTTTCTTTCAGCCGAGTTGACCATTACATTCAATTCATGCACTGCATTTATATGGCAAAGGGCAGTGTTTCTGAGAGCTGCAAAGCTGAAATGGGCCAAAAAGAGGTCGCTGCCATGAATGTATTTAACAGAAATCTGCAAAGCCATGGTTGCCTACGCCGGTAGATGATTTATAATAAGCAAACAAGATTGTGTATATTATGCTTCTAATACTTGATGATGGAAACAGTTATGATTGTGCTTAAGAACAGTAGCTGGAACAGCTTATTATGCTTGTATTAAAGGGCGAATCTTAAGGGGAGTTAACTTACAGGACACCATATACATTTGGCACTATATGCATGTACTATCTTATTTTTATAAGTTCAATTTGTTTTATGCTGATCATTGTTTTTGCTGATCTTTGTATTATGTATTTTATTTCTATGAGTTGTTTACATGATATGCTCCTGGTATCATTTTATTAACATCAAGTAGACCAGGCATTATAACTACTCAAGATGTACCTGCTTGATTACTCTGATTCAGGGGGTGACACTTCTATTGTCCATTGTGTGTATGTATGACTTCATATGAATAAATATTGGTCATAATTAGGTTTAGTGTATTGGAAGGTTCCTTCACCATCATTGACCACTAAAATTGCAATATTGCGATACTTCAGTCTGTTTAAAAAAACACAGAAGTTTTAAGACAGAAAGGTGGTTATGCATAGGCTATGCATAAGTAGGCCTACATGCTTGATAAATATGAAAATTGCCCTACAATGTAATTTTTAAGTGAAGTGCTGCCACTAGAGTATGTTTTTCAGCGAAAAATGGATAATTTAGAAATAAAATTAGATAAACCAAAAACAAATATGCGCAACGTTTGAAAATATCGATAATGCTTCGTCAATTCGATCTCTGTGCCAGAATCCACGCATGTCAGCATGCTGAGGTGAGGGGATTGCGTTCAGAGAAGACATTCAAAACTGGTTCAACTGTCGCATTTCTAGTAGTTTCCATTACTGTCGTCCTGTTCTATAATGAAGTAATCAAGTCACGTATTTCTGTAACAGGCTAGAGTGTAGCCCATCTTTACTTCCAAAAGGTTCGGGATTTAACTGTACATAACGAGAAAGGAAAAGGGGTAGGAATGCGGGATTTTACTAGAGGAGCCGTAAGGAAGGCTTCAGAGGTATAAAGGAAGATCGTACACGTCTATGTTTTACCTTGTGTCGGTTAGCATGACTGTATGAAACAATTAATAAATAGAATAAGTAAATGACATGGAAAGTCTATTTTCTAAAAATCTATTTTCTATTCGCGGTATATCTTGTGATCACGGTCTGTGCCCTGATTATCCCGCAGCGTAATTACTGGCAGCGCGAGCCAGTTACTTCCAAAGCTGTAATTATTCTCGGCTGTGCTCGGAGGAGATTCTGATACCTTGACGCATGCGCAGTAGGAAGTTAGAAAGTTAATGACGGTCGCGGTTGCTTTGAAAAATGTGTTTGTCGATTTTGTGCAACAACAAGACGAGGAAGATGAAGAAGCTATACACACGACAGATACGAGTGCAACCGTCATGATCCGATGGCAAGCGATGCGGCAACGGAGGATGAGATTTTATAGAATGCGAGCACAGCCGAGAATTAATTACAGCTTTGTATAAGTAACTGGCTCGCGCTGCTAGTAATTACGCCGCGGGATATTCAGGGCACAGACTGATCATAAGATACCGCGAATAGAAAATAGATTTTTAGAAAATAGACTTTCCATGTGAACGAAGCCTTATCGACTGTATTTATTTTGAGGTATGATTTGCTCTAGATGGGCCAAGCCGGGCGTGGCTTTATTCGAATTTCCCATGATCACACAGTCGTGGTCAAATAGTTATCAGAGGAGTTTCAGAATAAGTATGGCTCTGAGGGGAGATAAAAATTATTTCTAAATGAAGATTTTTTTACTGTGCTTTTTTAATTATTGTTTTAATGAAGCCTGTATAAGCAAGACTGTACAGGAACGTCTGTGCTAAAATAGTTTTCTTGTATTCAAAATCCAACTTTATTAAAGTGATTTTGTGCAAAAGGTAAAATAATAAAGTAATCTTTCATATCTTGAACAAACAAAGCTGATACTTTCCAATCAGTTTCTTTTAATTCTGCAACGAGATCAGAAAGAGGGAAAGAGGAATGACCTATTCAGCGATGTACAAATGTAGAACTTGCTCCCAGCGAAGTAGCATTTTTTCCACCAAAATCTCATTTGGGTCTAATGCATAGAATCTGCACTACGGCACATTATTTTAGAATCAAATATGGAAACTCATAGACAATGAGAATATTTACACAATCGCGGTGTCATTGTTTTCTTTCACAACATGTTTAAAAACTGTGCTTTGTCAAATATACAGCATTGGTTTAAATTTTGGCTGCTGATTTAATTTTTGTGGAACATCCGATTTGACGGGGTGAAGTTTACCGATAATCTGTATTTTTTGTCCCATAAACTAGTCATGTAAGATATGTGTCTGGTTGAAAGGTACTATTAAAACTGTGATACGTGATCATTTGCAAACCAAAGCAGTGTATATTATCTAACATTTTACCTTTGTTATTTTAGTCAGACGTATTTTGAGTTAAGGAGTCCCAACCCTTAACAATATAAGACGATGGTCATTGTAAGAAAGTTCCAGGTCATTGCCTAACAACAATTATGGAACACGCCTACATCACCAAAAGCAAGCGATCTTTGTTATGGTCGCCCTCTTCCCACGAAGGTAAGGATCACCTTCTATAGAGAGCAGGACCATATACATGATATAAAGGAAACGCCCGAATTCTTAAACCAGTTACGACGGGTATTTGCAGCTAACCTTCTAAACTGAGTAGCACCAAGGGCACAGTTGAGAAACTACATTTAAAGGAAAATGGCAAAATACCTGATTTTGTTGTGTGTGGTCGCAGTTACGTCAGTTTTGGGTAAGTGGCGCCAACAACTTGTATTTAGAGTAAGTGTTTCAGGGAAAATTAATGTAAGTGAATATTCCCTGATCTTGAATCACAATGCAGCGATTTACATTTACAAGATGAGCTACTTACGTGTAAGGTGCAAATGAGTTTGTTGTTTTTACTACTGCACCATATACTATGCTGCCAATAATACTACACTGATGAAAAAGTGTGGAAAATTGAAAACTATTTCGACTAAAGGAATTAATGAGTACTTGGTTGGGAACTGAAAGAAAATTCTGTTAATATGAAACTGATTCAAATAATGAACTAATGTATAGGATAAGGGTGGAGGAGGCGATGTACTGTCTGATAAATTAAAGAACAAATTTAGTGATAATTGAGTTTTCAAAGTGAGTAAAATGTTTCCCCAGCTGGATGTTTTGCATTTATGACAGTAACGTATGTTTCTTTTTTGGGATTATGCGATGAATAATTTTTTATTATTCATGGTTCCAGGAGGGTGAATCTTTGATACAAACTTCTTTATTTGGGACACTAAAATTATCAAACGTAGTTAGCAATCTGTGCACTAAATATTTTAAGAGGTTGCCTGTGACCTCATTTGCACCTCCATATTGGGTTTGGTTGTAAAGTCATGGAAACGATCTGGCTAAATGAAATTGGTCTAGCACTACGGGGAGACAAGGTGGCTTTGTTATAATATATAGCGTAAACCGGTCTGAAACTTGATAAATCTCAACCTTTTAGGTGTGTCCAAATAGAATGACGAAGGGGGGGGGGGGGGGGCCAGGGGGGGTCACTGGCGTTGTCAGCCTGGTGGAGCAAAAAGCAAACTAATCATTCAAACTAATTAAAGTAACCAATAGTCATCGCTGATTTCAATTGTTATTCAATGTAGTTCCTGAACTTTCAATCTTCTAAACAGTCATTCATACAAAGACTGGAGTGTTACATTACGAAGGAATCAGAACCAGAAGTTTATTGACAATCGCCCTACATCCGGGCATGATCAAATACAAATACAAGAAGTAATCCGCAGAGTGATTACCATATACAGTTTGATATACATTATATAATGTCTAGACTAAAGCAGGGAAAGTACAAGTACTACTCAATAAAGATCAATATAGGGATAACAAAAAAAAAAAAAATCTGATTCAACTAGAATAGGCTACACTAAACCTTATATTAAACTAACTATTATTTAGGGGGATATGAAAACTGCATCGTCAGTTAATCTAGGTTTTATTCAGCATGGATGCAATTTTCATATCCCTAGCTTTAAAACAATCATAAAGAAAATTAGTTGTGCATTTTGCAATGGGTAAAGTAACTTGATGTGATCAGCATTGTGAAAAATGTGTTGAGAGTATTAGTGTAGTATCCACATAAAGATACTGAGTGGGCCTACGAAATGATTTCGTTGAGAAAATACATGTACTGCATGATCTCTAAAGGCAATAATATCTATAAAAATATTCTGTAACTATAAGTGAAAAAAATCCAGACAGCCTACGTGTATCTTGGCAGGCTTAGGCTACACCGTGGCCATTCCCTTTTTGGTATTCTATCCCTTTATTCATGTTCGAATGTCCGTTTGGTGAAATCACTGCATAAGTGCCATTAAGTATCTCTTTGTTACCAGCTGAAATTTTATTTCCTGTAGTTCTAGCAACTGTGAAGCAATATTAAAATTTCTCACGAAGTTTACGGGGCACTTTCTAGAGAGCAGACTGATATGCTCAACCACATACAGGAAACCCCATCTTTAATCCAGTCACGACGGTATATGCAGCTAACCGTCTAAATTGAGTGGCAGCAAGGATACAATACAGTGTACCTACATTGAAAAACCACATTCAAAAGAAAATGGAAAAATACTTGATACTGTTGTGTATGGTCACAGTTACGTGAGCTATGGGTCATATATAAGTGGTACCAACAACTTGTATTTAAGGGAAGGAAGTGCTACAGGGAAAATTAATGTGGATGAATCACAGTGATATCAATTAGAATGAAGAGTTACCTAAAGTGCGACGAGTTTGTTCCCTTTACTACTGCGCCACATACTATATTGTTATGAGTACTTACATTTGTACTTATGAGTGGCATTGTTGTATAATAGGGTACGTACGGATAAAATTTAGTCCCAAAATATTACACGTCCCTATACTCCCGTTACCGATAGATACATAAAGGGAAAACTGAAAAAACGTCTTTTTAGATTTAAATACCGATAGATCCGATTTTTTACCACCGTCCTATAAATTTGCGTTCCTATAGATACGACGTCCTCATAAACCCACGTCCTTTAAATCAGCATACCTATAGATCCACGTATTTTTAGATCCAAATACCGATAGATCCATTACAGGTACACTATTGCTCAAAATGGTTGGTATACTACTCAGTACATAAAATGCACTGTTTAAAACGAGAGAACACATATTAATCCTTTCAGCAATTTATTATTCTACTAAAGATCGTTTTTACGCAATACTCGGGTAATTTACATTAGGCCTACTAATGCATTATCTGACAGAAATTTATGATTTCACTAGATGTTTTGTTATTCTCATGTTACATTCATTTAGTTTTGATTACGAAGGCTTCTGACAGGAACCTAAGATTATATATTTTTTCATAGCGATTAATCCAAGAAAACACACACACACACACACACACACACACACACGTCAATTAAGAACTCGGCAAAAGTTGATGAAATAATGTTAAGAGTTTTACAAGTAAACCCTTCTTATTTTATACTGTGTATGATTTATTTGGGCATTTCATGAATGATTCTGCCTGATAACTGTCTTGTATAGGCCTACTTGATAGAAACCATTACTGTATGGTTGACAAACATACCCAAAGTTTGCAGGCAAAAATCGGCTGCATATATATAGAAGTTACTTACATCTTGGACGTGATAACGAATCTGTGTCGTTTTTATGTCCAAGTAGTTTACATTGATGAAGTTACGTGCGTACATTGCGGAATGGAGTAAATGATAGTAAACGATAGTAAAGACGTGTAGACGCGAACGTACATGTACATGTAGGCCTATATCTTGTTTGAACACCTAATAAATATATAAATAAATAAATATCAGGTTGTAATTAAGTCATCTCACTGAGTGGGTCAGTACTCGCATCCAGACTATCTCTCGAAAGCCTCATACCTGTATCTCAAGTTTATATCGGCATTTTAGCCGATTAATTACGATGTCAGATAGATGGATCTAGCGGTACCTGGATCTAAAGATACGTGGGTTTATAGGAAACTGTTGGTGGATCTATCGGAACTTAAATTTAACGAGACGTAAATCTATTGAGACGTGTATGTATAGAGACGTAGGGCCTATCTATCGGGACGAATATTTTATTGGGACGTTTATCTATATGGCGGACCCCGTATAATATAGCGTCTACAAGTCTAGACGTATACAGTATAATCTCAACCTTTTAGGTGTGTCGAAAGAGATGAACGGGTTAGGAGGCAGGGTGCAGTGTCACTTCTTGGTCACCATGGTGCAAAAACAAAAACAAAAACATTCAAACTATGCAAGTAAACCAATAGTCACCACTGATTTCAGCTGCTATTCACTGCAGTTCCTGAACTTTCAACATGCTATCTAAACAGCCATTCATGCAAGCTCGGGAGTGTTACATAATGAGGGGGAAAGTAACTAGATGTGTTCAGCATTGTGAAAAACACAATGTTGAGGTGTAAAATGTTAGTATCCATATAAAGAGGATAAGTTGGTCCACTAAATCAATTCGTTGAGGAAACACTGAGTGATCTCTAAAGGCAATAACATCTATAGAAAAGCATTCTAGAATCAGGAGGGAAGAAAATTTCAGACAGCATACATGTATCTTGGCAGACAAAGGTCACACTGTGGCCATTTCCTTTTTATGTACAGACACAGATGTGTCTGTACATATAGCCATCATCTGCGTCTGTCGTCGCCGTCGTCGCCGTCGCCGTGCACTTTTNACTCGAATAGATTTTACCCTAAATTGAATGTTTTTATTTTGATTTAACCAAGGAATAAGATGTCCTCGGTTGTATGGTGTTGTGCTGATGTCCTCGGTTGGTACACATAGACAAGTATGTGTGTGTGTGTGTGTGTGGAGGTTGAGGGGGTGGCACTCGCAGCCAGAATAAACGGGCATGAAGCCGAGTAGACATCAGAGACTGGTTATATAAACGGCATTCGAAGCACCAGGACAGGAAGATTTTAAAAACATAATAAGTTAAGGGAAGACGCATGTAATAAAGAGCATTATTTGAGCGCGTAGACGTTTGAATGAGCATTATAAACATTCTAAAGCTGTCTTATATGTTTTTATTGACAATGTAAAACTCAGCATCTACAGGAATGCCACCTTAGGCTGTCAGCTCCTTTTCATATGAAATATACAACCTGTTTTTATTTGGACAACTCCTTACTCAAACATTTTCTTCTATGCGTATCGTATTGAGTCTCGTCTGTATGCATCGTTATTTATTCTTTGCTCACAATAGAAAGAAAAGAAGTTGGAAGGAAAACGCACGTCTTAAAGCAGGTCAATGCAGTATTACCTCTTATTGGCTCATATCACCAGAGTGAGTTGGGATTACCTTCGAGTTCTATGTGTGATCACCTGCGAAAGCCAGCAGAGCCTGATTACAGCCTCTAAACCCTTGAACATATTTTTGATTAGGCTGTTACCACTTGGAATATTTTTAGTTTTCTATTTTCAAATACTATATCAACTAACAGTGATGGCGAAGTGCTTTAAAATCTTGATGTCTTGAGCAATGGCAGCAAGAACTAATGCTCTAATAAGCCCAAGCAAATCATTGTCTCGGGTCTTTGAACAAACTACAGTTTTTCATCTAGGATCAGATACTAGTACAGCGTAGTTCAAAAATGGTGGGGGACATGTTATTGTCCGTGCCCCTTACAGCCTCCACTGCCCTCAAGACTGCACTGATTTTAGAGAAATGATGCAAGTCTGGTTTTTTTTCTTTTGTAGTACTTCGGTATTATGAACTCTTACACTCAGATTGTATTTTTTCTCCTTGAGAATTAACTTCCACCCGCTATTTTATTTCGGGTTCCCGTAGTTCGTAGTTTGTAGTTCGTAGCATATGTTCATCTATGACTCACTGTTTGTGGTTCAGATTTTTGTTGGACTCGTTCAAATCTACAGTAACTCGATCTTCTCGGTTCCATTAGAACATGTTCACATTTATATTTCAGGATTGCAGACCGAAGACGATGTGTCCCTATTGAAACTTTTTCTCAGAGAACTAATGGACTCCGAAAAAATAATAAGCAAGAAATCAGGTAAAATAATGGGTTGTATTTGACAAGTTACTTGCTACTACAGAGCACAACTGTTGTCAGTCGTAAGCTTGGAATATTATGTTTTTTGCTTATGTTAGGAGCGGTGCGTGTCTTTTATTACAAAAAGATTTATACAATTAACATTATACATCCCTTACCTTAGACATTTTGATAACCTGTTTATGAGGAGATGACTTATGAGGAGACACATTAAAATAATGTTTGAAATGATTTGTTTAGGCTGCAATGATGAGATCATAGTTAAGTACGCGGGATGTTACCGTCAGGTCCCTAAGATGAAATCAACAGACTGCGTCAGGTAGGTATATAAATTACAGGTTTTCTCCAGTTTGATCGGTGACAGTCATGTATCTAAATTGGATAAACCACACACGTGCCTCATCGCGTAACTGCGATCTGTATACATGTATGTTATTGTGATAAATATGTAAAACTACTGTGATAACTGCTAATACTGTCGCAATCCATTTATTCAATGTGCTTGTGTGTGCAATCAATAAAATACAATTTAACTGCAATCAATAAAAAATTCAAGTTAATGCCAAAGCTTTTTCTTTCAGCCGAGTTGACCATTACGTTCAATTCATGCACTGCATTTATATGGCAAAGGGCAGTGTTTCTGAGAGCTGCAAAGCTGAAATGGGCCAAAAAGAGGTCGCTTCCATGAATGTATTTAACAGAAATCTGCAAAGCCATGGTTGCCTACGCCGGTAGATGATTTATAATAAGCAAACCAGATTGTGTATCTTATGCTTCTATCTCATGCTTGATGGTAACAGTTATGATTGTGCTTAAGAACAGTGGCTGGAACAGCTTATTATGCTAGTATTAAAGGATGAATCTTAAGGGGAGTTAACTTACAGGACACGAAAATCATTTGACACTGTATGCATGTACTATCTTATTTTTATCAGTTCAATTTGTTTTTGCTGATCTTTGTATTATATATTTTATTTCTATGAGTTGTTTAAATGATATCAGGCCCGTAGCCGGGGGG
>NW_019775413.1:401811-446934 GCF_001039355.2 Lingula anatina | reverse complement strand
GGGGGGTTCGAAAGAACCGCCCCTTTTGCTGGGAAAAGGTCCACTCTGGGTAAAATTTGATCTAGGTACATGAAGTTTTTATGGAAAAGGGTCCACTTTTTCAAAAAACGAACCCCCCTTTTGAAATTGCTGGCTACGGGCCTGGATATGCTCCTGGTATCATTTTATTCAGGGGCGGATTTAGGCCGTCTTCTGGGTCTTCCGGAAGACGGTCAGATTTTCAAGTTTACATTGACGGATATCTTTTTTTTCTGTCAGAAGACGGTCAAAAAATGGGGGATGGCGCAACAAAGATAATTTGGAAGACTGTCAGAAAATATCTCTGGATCCGCCACTGATTATTAACATCAAATTTCACAAACCAACAATACAATTCCATGGTACAGCAGTTTTATACTCATTAGTCACATTATAAGTAGACCAGGCATTATAACTACTCAAGATGTACCTACTTGATTACTCTGATTCAGGGGGTGACACTTCTATTGTCCATTGTGTGTATGTATGACTTCGTATGAATAAATATTGATCATAATTAGGTTTAGTGTATTGGAAGGTTCCTTCCCCATTATTGACCACTTCATTATAAAATTGAAATATTGCGGTACTTAACCTAAGTCTGGTTAAAAAAAAAACAGAAGTTTTAAGACAGAAAGGTGGTTATGCATAGGCTATGCATAAGTAGGCTAGTGAATAATAGTAGGCCTACATGCTTGATAAATATGAAAATTGACCTACAATGAATTTTTAAGTGAAGTGCTGCCACTAGAGTATGTTTTTCAGAGAAAAATGAAAAATTTAGAAATAAAATTAGATAAACCAAAAACAAATATGCACAACGTTTGAAAATATCGATAATGCCTCGTCAATTCGATCTCTGTGCCAGAATAAGAATCCACGCATGTCAGCATGCTGAGGTGAGGGGATTGCGTTCAGAGAAGACATTCAAAACTGGTTCAACTGTCGCATTTCTAGTAGTTTCCATTACTGTCGTCCTGTTCTATAATGAAGTAATCAAGTCACGTATTTCTGTAACAGGCCATCCTTATTTCCAGAAGGTTCGGGATTTTACTGTAACGAGAAAGAAGAAGGGGTAGGAATGCGGGATTTTACTAGAGGAGACGTAAGGAAGGCTTCAGAGGGATAAAGGAAGATAGTAGGCCTACACGTGTTTTACCTTGTGTCGGTTAGAATGACTGTATGAAATAATTAATAAATAGAATAAGTAAATGAAAATGAAAAATAATAGCGACAAACGATTAAAGGCAAAAGGAGTGGGAGTGGGTACACTCCTTAAAAACTACCCTTAACCCGCTGTGTATCAGTGCCATCTATTTCAGAGTGGAGGTTGGCCTCGGGGACCATTAAATTCCATGATACCCTATAACGTAAGGTTGTGTTGATGCAAAGAAGTATTAAAATAAAGAAAATCAGAATTAATGTCGTAGACTTGTGAGTCAAATTTGTGATTTGTTAAAAGAAAAAAAGAACTTAATTATTTTCCTTTCATTCGATTGTACCTGTAAGAGGGGAGTTCTGACACATTTTTGCGTTGAGCTCATTTTCATCATTCATCATGCAGAAACTCGGCTAGTGGTGCTTAATCTGGAGATTTAACTTTAACATTCTCTATGCCAACTGAGAATTGAAATGAGATTAAAAAATGCATAGCAGGATGCACATTTATCGACTGTATTTAACATATTTTGAGGTTTGATTTGCTCTAGATGGGCCAGGCCGGGCGTGGCTTTATTCGAATTTCCCATGATCACACAGTCGTGGTCAAATAGTTATCAGAGGAGTTTCAGAATAAGTATGGCTCTGAGGGGAGATAAAAATTATTTCTAAATGAAGATTTTTTTTTACTGTGCTTTTTTAATTATTGTTTTAATGAAGTCTGTATAAGCAAGACTGTACAGGAACGTCTGTGCTAAAGAAGTTTTCTTGTATTCAAAATCCAACTTTATTAAAGTGATTTTGTGCAAAAGGTAAAATAATAAAGTAATCTTTCATATCTTGAACAAACGAAGCTGATACTTTCCAATCAGTTTCTTTTAATTCTGCAACGAGATCAGAAAGAGGGAAAGAGGAATGACCTATTCAGCGATGTACAAATGTAGAACTTGCTCCCAGCGAAGTAGCATTTTTTCCACCAAAATCTCATTTGGGTCTAATGCATAGAATCTGCACTACGGCACAATATTTTAGAATCAAATATGGAAACTCATAGACAATTAGAATATTTACACAATCGCGGTGTCATTGTTTTCTGTCACATGTTTAAAAACTGTGCTTTGTCAAATACACAGCATTGGTTTAAATTTTGGCTGCTGATTTAATTTTTGTGGAACATCAGATTTGACGGGGTGAATGTTACCGATAATCTGTATTTTTTGTGCCATAAGTCATGTAAGATATGTGTCTGGTTGAAAAGCACTATTAAAACTGTGATACGTGATCATTTGCAAACCAAAGCAGTGTATATTATATAACATTTTACATTTGTTATTTTAGTCAGACGTATTTTGAGTTAAGGAGTCCTAGCCCTTAACAATATAAGACGATGGTCATCGTAAGAAAGTTCCAGGTCATTGCCTAACAACAATTATGGAACACCCCTACATCACCAAAAGCAAGCGATCTTTGTTATGGTCACCCTCTTCCCACGAAGGAAAGGATCACCTTCTATAGAGAGCAGGACCATATACATGATATAAAGGAAACGCCCGAATTCTTAAACCAGTTACGACGGGTATTTGCAGCTAACCTTCTAAACTGAGTAGCACCAAGGGCACAGTTGAGAAACCACATTTAAAGGAAAATGGCAAAATACCTGATTTTGTTGTGTGTGGTCGCAGTTACGTCAGTTTTAGGTAAGTGGCGCCAACAACTTGTATTTTAGAGTAAGTGCTTCAGGGAAAATTAATGTAAGTGAATATATATATATATTCCCTGATCTTGAATCACAATGCAGCGATTTACATTTACAAGATGAGCTACTTACGTGCTAAGATCTAATAAACGGATATTAGATCTTAGTTACGTGTAAGGTGCAAATGAGTTTGTTGTTTTTACTACTGCACCATATACTATGCTGCCAATAATACTACACTGATGAAAAAAGTGTGGAAAATTGAAAACTGTTTCGACTAAAGGAAGTAATGAGTACTTGGTTGGGAACTGAAAGAAAATTCTGTTTATATGAAACTGATTCAAATAATGAAATAATGTATAGTATAAGGGCGGAGGAGGCGATGTACTGTCTGATAAATTAAAGAACAAATTTAGTGATAATTGAGTTTTCAAAGTGAGTAAAATGTTTCCCCAGCTGGATGTTTTGCATTTATGACAGTAACGTACATGTATGTTTCTTTTTTGGGATTATGCGATGAATAATTTTTTTTATTTTTCATGGTTCCAGGAGGGTGAATCTTTGATACAAACTTCTTTATTTGGGACACTAAAATTATCAAACGTAGTTAGCAATCTGTGCACTAAATATTTTAAGAGGTTGCCTGTAACCTCATTTGCACCTCCATATTGGGTTTGGTTGTGAAGTCATGGAAACGATCTGGCTAAATGAAATTGGTCTAGCACTACGGGGAGACAAGGTGGCTTTGTTATAATATATATAGCGTAAACCGGGGTCTGACGAGTTTGTTCTTTTTACTACTGCGCCACATACTATATTGTTATGAGTACATGTACTTACATTTGTACTTATGAGTGGCATTGTTGTATAATATAGCGTCTACAAGTCTAGACGTATACAGTATAATCTCAACCTTTTAGGTGTGTCGAAAGAGATGAACGGGTTAGGAGGCAGGGTGCAGTGTCACTTCTTGGTCACCATGGTGCAACCGTACTAAACAAAAACATTCAAACTATGCAAGTAAACCAATAGTCACCACTGATTTCAGCTGCTATTCACTGCAGTTCCTGAACTTTCAACATGCTATCTAAACAGCCATTCATGCCAGCTCGGGAGTGTTACATAATGAGGGGGAAAGTAACTAGATGTGTTCAGCATTGTGAAAAACACAATGTTGAGGTGTAAAATGTTAGTATCCATATAAAGAGGATAAGTTGGCCCACTAAATCAGTTCGTTGAGGAAACACTGAGTGATCTCTAAAGGCAATAACATCTATAGAAAAGCATTTTAGAATCAGCAGGGAAGAAAATTTCAGACAGCATACATGTATCTTGGCAGACAAAGGCCACACTGTGGCCATTTCCTTTTTGATTATTCTTTCCTTTTATTCATGTTTTAACTCGAGGCGCGAATGCACACTTTAAAGTTTTGTACATAAATACCATTAAGCATTGCATTACTGCCTACCATTATCTCTCTGTTACCATCTGAAATTTATTACCTTCACTTCTAACAGTTGTAAAGCAACATTGCAACTTGACATTTAAAACCTGAAGCCAAGGACGTGCTTTACTCTGGGATATAGGCCCTACTGTCTGCATGCTTGTATGTTGTGATAAAGTCCTTTGTGGTTGAGGTTTTCAGTTCATTTTAATAGACATTAATTAGCTTCTCTCAGATTTTAATGTACACCTCATTCTTATTTCAGGATCACCAGTCTCAGATGAGGTGTCTCTTTTGACACGTGTTCTCGAGGAGCTGATGGACTCCGAAAATTTGATAAGCAAGAAGTCTGAAGGTAAAATCGGGGGAAATAATTGTACAAACAAGTAGTGTTGTTTTTGTTTTAATTTCAATTCTAATCCAAGAAAATGCGCGTGTGTGCGTGTGCATGTGTTTGTGCGTGTGTGTGTGTGTGTGGGGGGGGGGGGGGGGAAGGTGACCAGTATCAATATTAGTAAAATATATCACTTATGATAACAGGCGCGTAGCCAGCAAATTCAAAAGGGGTTTTTTTTTTTCTGAAAAAGTGGACCTTTTACAAAGAAACTTATGTGCACCTAGATAAAATTTTACCCAAAATGGACCTTTTCCTGACGAAAGGGGCAGTTCTTTCGAACCCCCCGACCCCCCCCCCCCCTGGCTACCCTGGCTAATGGCCTGTGATAATGACCTGTGATTTTATTTACATTCAAAATTAAAACATTCACTTCAGGCTGCATGGACCAGATAATAGGGACGTATACGGCATGTTACAAAAAGATTGGAAAGATGGCATCAGAGTCCTGTGAAAGGTAGGCCCTAAATATACAAAAACGACTTTCTTACTTCCAAATATCCTGTTTACATCGGATTGCTACCTTTGTTAGACTGGGACGATCACGAAATTTTGGTAACTCTCACAAGTCTAGCCGTTCTCTGCTTTCGTCGCCTTTAGTTTTACACCAAATCGGCATGTGCCTTTTAAATTCCTTTTACACACTGTTTGCGACCTTAACGCAACTACCAAGATTACGAACATTTGGTAACTACATGTATCACAAGTCTCAGTCGTTCTCTGCTATCGTGGCTTTATCGCTTTTACACTAAATAAGCAATTCCAACTTACTAGCAAGTCCCATTTATATCTCCTCCATATCTCGTGGAATATGAATGCATTAATTGACTTGACAAACACAATATATAGGTTGATTGATATTTGATCATTAAGGTCACTTTTATTAATGCCAAACGGAAATAAAAATTAATACGAAACTCACTTTATCTTATTGGCAATGAGATAAAAATATAAATCTGCCATTGATAGCCAAGAGTACTGCAAGAGTTTCTGCTACGTGTTCAGATGACAGAGTATAGTCCAAAAATCGTCTTCAAAGTGGTCGCAAGTCCGTTGTAAACGGAGTGAAAGAGCGGCTGCATTTTTTTAGAACTTGTTACGTATGGCCGATGACCTGCATATGATATGGTAGAAACTTTGCTGCAGTTGTATGTTCACATTTCCCCACAAACAACGATACATTGTGTCCAATGCAGTTTATCTGTGCATGTATATTAGGCACTATCATTGCCTGAAAACGAGACCTGTCAAATTATTTGATGACGTCATCGAATCATCCATAATTATAACCACTTATGTTTTTCAGTCGCGTGGACCATGGAGTTCAGTTCCTAGCTTGCATTGGCCAGGCCACTGTTGCCGAAAACTGCA
Organism: Lingula anatina; assembly: GCF_001039355.2. The sequence continues at coordinate 440,853 of NW_019775413.1, read as the reverse complement.
AAAGCGAGATGAGCCAACGAATTGCCTTTGCCGTTTCCCACCTCAACAGCAATCTGAAGAATCATAATTGTTAACTATAATTTTGTAATGATCAACTTGGAGCGCTGATATTATAATACCATATGTATATCATTAGCATCTTTATTACTTCTGTCTATCTAGTAGCCCATATAAATAATATATAACCACCTATCTTCTTCTTCTACTGAACCGCTATCTGCGTCTAACACATTTTCATGTCAAAGCGATTGCAAAGTCTGATGACAAAGTGTTCTATATATCTTAGATATAATAAAACTTTTTAAAAAGCAGATTTTCATCTTAATTTCGTAAATCAGACAAGTTTCGTTAGACTTACGTCGTACAGTGTACACGTCTCGAATACGCAAGCAAACGCTGTGGTACCCGAAGGGTCACAAAATGTTCTTTAAATGTTCAAAAGCATTTTCATACGCTCTTTATGTCTTCATCAATACCTTGAAAATAGGGTGACTTCATAGGCTCAGATTGTGCGTATAATCGATGTCACAAACGATACCCATGTGCCTACCCTTTTAAGCTAGGTGTAACGGAGCCTTATATCAGTCTCATGCATGTCAACGTGACCAGACTCTTGATTGTGTTTAGAGAAGTCACAGCTGACACATTCATAATATTGTCTCAACTGATGCATTTCGTATGGCGATATAACTGTTGTCCTGTCTCGTTTTAACGGTAATGCACCAAAAGCGTGTTGCATTTCTGTTAGAGATTACACTGAACTTAACTCTATGTTGGTCTGCAAAAATCTGTTGCTATCCCACGGGGGGTGTATAGAACACATATAACAACCGGTCTGGGATTTAATTATAAAGGAAAGGGGGTCAACATACAGGGAAGGTTTCAGGAAGGGGTGCTGGGTTTACTAATAACAATACAGCACGGGGTAGGGGCCTAAGTGATACGGGATAATGGTGTAGCCCTTCCTAGCACGTCCACACGCAGAAAAATAAAGAAATAAATGATATAAACAAATTAAATGGGGCAAAATGGATTAAGAAATAGCGAATCCAGTATCTCCTTTTGGGTTCACTTTTGCGAATGTAGTGTGACTAGGACGTTACATGTCCACGCCGTCGTACTGTTCTCCAAAGCATACAGAATAAGAGGGACATACAGAAAAAAATCAAAATTGATGACATGTTGACCTTTTTACTTAACAATATGTGATAATGATATCAACAGATTAGTTTGATTTAATGGAATAAATGGACGATATTCTTTTATTTATGGGTCACCATTTTTGTATTTATCGATTTTATGTTAAACAGATTGATTATCACCACAACTAACGATTAAGATCAAAAGTTGTCGACTACAAGCCATAAAGACATCAGGAGTCTCAGAGGACCGCGGAAACTCACCTCTTACCTAATTATCAGCATGTCGCCGTCTTTTCTAGTAATGTCGGCAACGTGTTGATACATATAGTAGAGAGGTGAATATTTCAAGTGTCCTCTAGGTACTCAGGATACATAAAGAGGACCAAAGTTTAAAATATTTAATCCAATGAGTAAAACGACATTTTGAGACTGTAAGGTCGGTTTCTGTAGTGTAAAGTGGGACAGTTTTCACTCGTCTCATGACAGGAGACTCCCCCCAAAAATGCGTTGGTACAAATCTATTCTTCAAATACATTCAACAAGAACGACATTATAGTTATATAATTTTAGGTGCGTAAGTAGCCATTTTTAAACGGTTGTGGTGGTGGTCGTGGCTCCTTTTCCTCTGCTTTCTGTGTTTATTAGTATGGTTGACGTGTTTGAAAAAAGAGAGAGTGTGTGTGTGTGTGTGTGTGTGTGTGTGTGTGTGTGTGTGTGTTTCTGGGGGATGGGTAAACCCCAGGCTTCTAAGCATATGAATCAGCCAGTAAGCCAGAAAAAAACACAGATAAATCATGCGACGAAAAAAATAAAAGCAAAAATGTGACTGCGTAAAAGTTTGTCATTTGCTCCTAAATATTTGCGATTTATTATACATGTACACCAGCATATATAGTTATCGACTGTGTTCAACACATTTTAAACATCTGATTATACACCAGTTACATAACATATCAAGATCGTAAAGAGACTACTGGAAAAAACTCACGAATTCTGCGTGAAGGTTTATGCTTTATGTCAATACTATTCGGACTGTAAGAAAGTATTCTCTTTAATGATTAACAAGTTAAAACGTTCGAATGATATCTAAACGTTCGTAAGTTATCAGCACAAACTGATTTCTATGGATATAAGTACAGTGTGCTTTCTAGATAATGATAATGATATAGACAACTATTTGTTTTGATATCTGTATTGTTCTCGTAACAGCCGCATACATTTGTACCAATTAACGACTCGTTGCATGTCCTGTCGACTTCAGAAAAGATGTATGTTATTTAACTGTAGTTAACATAACTCTTAAGTAGTCAGATGACGCTAATTCCACAACAATATCAGGCATGTAATAGATGTTATTTTATGGAAAATATGCCATTTATCTACTTGGTATACCAGCGTTTCAATATAGTAAGTTCAGGTATCATATAGTGCATTTCATTTATGAAATAAAGAAACATTTAGTCATTTAAGTGGGCGTAGGTTAACGTAAATTTCCTAAAAACACAGACAACCTTTCACATGTATGTCATATTTTATGAATAGTTTGAGATATCACTACACTTACGATTGCGCAAGCCCTGTTAAGAAATATTTCAGAACTCGGAACAATTAAATACCGGTTCGTATACAAATTGCTGTGACTATATCACACTCACACCAGTAGTCGATCTCATTAAACACGAAAAAGGCAGCCCTTCTTCCCTTTAAACCCCGCTTTAGCTTAAATACACTACAGCCAAGTAAATGTAAAGTTGAGTTTTTTTTTTCAAGTATTGCTTTGGGAGTAACACTGTCCAAGTTTTTTTAACGTACTTGGACTGATTGTCTTATACTGTTTATCACTTATAAGGTATAGATAAGCAATGAGCTCCATGAAGCTCATTGAGATAAGTAACACAAATGGGTCCTCTAAAGCAGGCCCACGGTTTCTGTTTTCCATATCACTTAAAAATCACACTTTGTACTTCGCACTCACTAGTTTTTTCATACTTCCCATTATTTTTTTTTTCTGCAACGAAACGAGGAATCAAGAAAAACTGATAAAGCGTTTAAGCTTTTGCTAATGACTATTTTGCATTTTTAGGAAAAACAAGACTGGTCGACTATTTTCCTTCTCAAAGTTGCCATTGGTTCTACATCTAACTACTAATTCCAGATCCTTTAAGTCCTTTAAACATCAGATATAGAAACTAACAGTTCTTGAGAATAAAAACATAGAGACGAAAGTTAAGCATAGTTTTTATAGTTTTGATTATATATGTTTTATAAAGTGGTCATTATGTGATACATATCTGCGCTTATGTATGGACTACAGTAATAAGTCACGGTTATACACAAGAATATCAAGCACTGGTTCAATCCCTGCGAAGAGTTGTCAGCTTGTGGTAGCCAACTAAGACGGTAATATTCCTTATTAAAAATGCGAGAGAGGCATTAAGTCTTACCCATTGTAATTAAAGGATTTTTAATCAACTTAATATTGGTTTTAGTTTCGCACTGGGATGCATACTTTTTAATACCAAAATGTACCCTTAACAACGCTACTAATTTCCCATTTTGGAACTACCCTCTAACAGGGCGACAGATTGATTTTTCGCAGATATTCACAGATAATTCTCTAAAAAATGTCCACAATAATAACTGAGACCTTGGTAAAGATTATTTTGGAACCAAGTTTATGACCTACTTAGGTAAAGTTGGTACCTAACCTGCTTAATGAATGCTAAAAAGACCTTATGTCTAGTAGAGTTGAAAATCAAGAGCCTAAACAAGTAAAAGCGTATGACTGTTGATGTGCTTAATTTCCGTCTCTATGTTTATAGCAAGAAGTTGTAAAGTGAATACTTACATTATGTCTATAATGGGATATAATTCGAAACACCAAGATTGCAGCTAACCCGAAAGGTATCCTTTATACTATTATGTATATCATTTAAACAACACAACGTTAATACAGTCAATATTGTGCGGATACTGAGACATTTTTGCTACACGTGATTAGACTCAAACTTCACTCTAAACTTCTGTCTTCGGCGTCACCATTTAGATATCTGTCTTTAGCATCAACTTGAACAAACTCTTCTTTAGTTGGGAATATCGGTCCATCAGAGGTAAGGGTCCCATACGACATGGATTTGTGCGGTTGGATGGGGTTATCCATATCTGGCTTCCACTCAGAGAAACCATCATGCGGTGGATCAGCCCACGGTTGTCTTTCCCCAGAGGCGAATATGCCGTAAAAGGTTATACCAGCAAAATGAACTAAGCTGGCAGTCAAGAACACGTATTCCCAAGATTTAGCAGTCTGAGAACAGAATTTTAATTAATAGAGTTAAAATTTGAAATTGTACAGATTAGACATCATTCAATGTATCACATACTTTGTTCAATTATAATAATGTATAGTATTGCTTATAAACGACTATTAAAAATTATCTACATACACAGGTAGGCCTATCAATTTTAAAGGCACTCTACAAACAGACAAAATTCCCTACAAACAGACCGATGGTACAAGACGTACTAGTGCATATGTATAATTTACACGTATGAATTGTCAGCTCAGTCTCTTACCTTGTCCTTGGTGACAAGTTCCACAGTAATAGGGCAAAGCATCCCGGCTAACGTCCCCACTCCATTTGAGAGGCCCATAAGAATACTAGCATAACGGGGCGCGATGTCAAGGTGATTGATGTTGAAACCTTATAAAAATATAAGAATACAGTTACCATGTGAATCGACGACAAATACTAATTACATACAAGCCGTACTAATGTCAACATAAAAATCGAACGGATTCAGTCATTCGAATTTAGCATACCTGATATCGCAAAGCCGCTACAGCCTACGGCTATAGTTAAACAGATTATCGCTGTCGTTGGGTCACGTGTATAGCCAACACCCAGAAGGAAAAGCCCTTCCAAACCGAAACCTGAAATATGTGAAACAAAAATTTTTTTAACAGAGCTCTGCATTTTAGCAGGTGTTGCATATATAACAAGTCATTTCTGCTTATTATACGCCTTGAGAAAAAAGTATTTTCGGCACAGGCCTTTCCGCTTCGAAATTAAAAATTGTCTTTCCTCATTCCGTTCGAATATTTAAACCATTTTTTCACAAAGGTCTCGAACTATAAACGATACTAGAATGGAATAGCGAGAGTCTTTAGGCATTACCTCCGCAGTTGAAAATTTTCCTGACAGCTGTTGTACTGAGATATTTTCTTGACCGTAAGAAGTCAGCCAGCTGTCCCCCTAGCGGTACAATGATGGTCATCACCAAGTGAGGCAGGGCCGACAGGATGCCGCTCTGAAGTAATACAAATTTAAAAACACTTCTACATCAACAGGATAAGGCATGTGCGGACATATACGAAATCCCAAAGTGTTATAATACGTTTTGTTTCATTTGAGGCTCGGAAATATCGTCCACTCTTATTACCATTAAAAGCTTTACCTGTTCTCCTATTCTACATGTATATACATGTATAATACTGCTTAGATTGGAACGAATAAACTTCTTTCCTTTGCTATGCCCAAGGCACGTTACGCAGACTTTATTATGCTAGGCCTATGAAGTTTTATTAAGTCAGGGGCGTAACCAGACNACCTGAAATATGTGAAACAAAAATTGTTTTAACAGAGCTCTGCATTTTAGCAGGTGTTGCATATATAACAAGTCATTTCTGCTTAATATAAGCCTTGAGAAATAAGTATTTTCGGCACAGGCCTTTCCGCCTCGAAATTAAAAATTGTCTTTCCTCATTCCGTTCGAATATTTAAACCATTTTTTCACAAAGGTCTCGAACAATAAATTATACTAGAATGGAATAGCGAGAGTCTTTAGGCATTACCTCCGCAGTTGAAAATTTTCCTGACAGCTGTTGTACTAAGATATTTTCTTGACCGTAAGAAGTCAGCCAGCTGTCCCCCTAGCGGTACAATGATGGTCATCACCAAGTGAGGCAGAGCCGACAGGATGCCGCTCTGAAGTAATACAAATTTAAAAACACTTCTTCATCAACAAGACCATAAGGCATGTGCGGACATATACGAAATCCCAAAGTGTTATGAAACGTTTTGTTTCATTTGGCGCTCGGAAATATCGTCCACTCTTATTACCATTAAAAGCTTTACCTGTTCTCCTATTCTACATGTATATACATGTATAATACTGCTTAGATTGGAACGAATAAACTTCTTTCCTTTGCTATGCCCAAGGCACGTTACGCGAACTTTATTATGTCAGGCCTATGAAGTTTTATTAAGTCCTACGTGTGCCTAAATTATCAAGAGGTTTTGGCAACGCGCGGGCACGAGTGCGCGCGGGCACACAGACACACACTAGATCTTACAAAACATTTCAAGGCAAAGCAGTTTATTTTCTACATACCTTTGATATATCAAAATGTAGTACTTGCGCGAAATAAGATGGCTGGCTGGTGATGAGAAGGTAAAATGCCCAGCTTCGAGCAAAGTTGGCAACGATTATTGCGTAAACAGGCATGGACGTAAACATGCCTTTCCAAGGCGTCTTTGCGTTCTGTGAAAGAGAAAATCAAAATATTGAATCCTTTTTCCTATTACAACAAAAAATGAAAAGACGATATGGGATTTTTTCAATTGTCAAAAACAATTGTCTTTTGTTGCATGATAAATATTTGTACACTTTTAACAGAAATTGCGTTTTTGTATTTCTTGTTCCACGGAATCCACCCACCGGTACACCGGTGGGCTGTAGCAAGCCACACCTTTGTGGCCTAGGTGCATTGGTATGGGAGGACGGAGCTAGGACGAGTTTCGAGAAGGATATAAATAAAGAGATTACATAACTAATGAATTAACACGGTCAGCATTACGGGAAAATGTTGTAAAAGAAAATTAAGTGAGGAGAAAAATCAAATCTTGAAAGCAAATATAAGAGACGGATGGGGCAATCTGAGATAGGTGGATTCTAGAAGAGATGATCGTAAATTCCTACTCTTAAGCTGAGTTCACATTTAATCAGTTTTATATAATGTTCATATTCATTTATATCTACATAATACCTAATAATAATCATATCTAATAATAATGATAATAATAAAAGCTACTTTTATTGTATTTTCGTTTTTATTCTCTTTCTGTGGAACAATGTATAAAGATGCGCTCAGACATGAAAATGACCGAAAGGAAAATCGCGGCACTGCCAAAATGAAAAATGGGAAAATCCCTATCAGATATAAGAAATCAGAATTTTAAATTGCATTTACACTAAATGCGTACACCAGATACACACTGCATGGTAAATTAAAATTTTTCTTTTTCATGTTGAAGTTACATCTAAGAATTCTTTTTTTATTTATTGAACTTAAGAAATTTAAATTACAGTATACAATACTTCTTTGGTACCCCTCGCTTACTTCTCTCTCTCTCACACACACACACACATACACACACACATAACTACTACTGATGGCTCATCATTTTCATTCTAAGAAGAGTTCAATCTGTTTAATTCTGAAAAAAATTCGTATTCAGCATCAAATCGTGCCTCAGAAAACACATGCTGATGAAAACATTATTGATTAACCATTTCTTCATATCACTTCACATGGTGGACTTAAGGCTTTTGTTCAAACTTAATTATATAAAAGGAAGAAAAAAACTTGCATGATTACTTTAGGAGGAAATGGGCAACAAATATTCAAATTCATTTCGATTCCATTGTGATACACGAAGAAATGTAAGTCAACGCTTGAAATTAGATGTCAGAATATCAATTAACAACCACACAACAATTCTTACCCTAATGACCAACGTATCTGCCTCGCCTATAGAAGACTCAATATAATCCCGTTCCTCTTTAGTAATACGGGGATGAGTAGACGGCTTTTCAAAAGACAGAAACATCCATGTTACCAGCCAAATCAGCCCAAACGCACCTGAAAATTGAAATGTTGTTATTACATTTTTCGTTGTCACATGATTCTTGGCAATTAAAGGGCTTCCTTTCAGAGTACAGTTTGCTTAGATACCGTCTGACAAGCTCTTGATTTAAACGATAGTTCAATTCAAGGTTTCAATCAGTAAATTGATGCACTATGTTCGTCATATAACGTTCGATGTTAATGCGAGGTACATCAATTGCCATAGAACTGTTCGTGAAAAGAAAGTTCCATAATAAGACAATGTTGCTATTACGATACATTCTCTGGACAAACATTAACAAACAAAAATGTACATAAAAATGTGCACTCCTAATTTTGACTACTCGTACTTGTACTGCCCGTAATTTAATTCAGTGCAGTTACATGTAGATATGACGTCACAAATGCTCAAGAGAGAGAGAGAGAGAGAGAGAGAGAGAGAGAGAGAGGCGAATAAAATGTGGAGAGGGGAGAGTTATTGGATAAGGAAAGGGAAATTGAGGCACGACGAATCCAAATTAACTACGTGGGTGTTAGTGTTTGAAGCATACCGTAAAAGTAAAAACATGCTGGCCAGCCCAGGTAGTCTGTAAGTATCCCTGACAGTGGCATACTAATCACGGCGCCCGCATATGAACCTAGAATGATTGTTTATAGAGTGATAATGTTTTTATAAACCTATCAGGCCTAGTGTCAAACCAATTATATAAATTGTTGGATACTACAGGAACATTTTTTTTCATATCATTATAAAATGTTTTGTTTGAGACCTATTTACCGTCCCGTGTGGCAACTATTTATCTTGATGTACTTAAAAAGCAGGCAAATATCTCTCAAAAATCACATTAACGAGGGTAAAGCAGGTCATGCACTTTTATTCTTTCAAAAATAAAAATGAAATTAAAAAAATAAATCTATATTTTTACCACAAAATGCTAGAGTGGCCAGCCTTGACCGCTCCATTGGCGGAGCCCAGTGTCTCCATATACCGTGACAGGCGGGATAAGTGACACCCTGCAATGCATAATAAAAACACATTTCTTCGATCCTCCAATATGCAGATCAAGTTAGTCCCAAGTTCTTTTATTTAGTTCTTTTATTTAAACTCAGTATTTTACTGGGGTTTTTATTTTGTCTGTCGGCATTCTTTTGAAAGATTTAGATTTAGTTACCAAAATCTCACACACTTATCTGCATTTACAATGTACAGTAGTTCTGTAAAATAACGATAACAGGATAATTACACTAAAGTTATACTAAAACCAATCATTTTGTTTAAAAAAAAACACAATCACATTTGTTGTTAAGGAAAATCAATTGCACACAACAAAAAAAAGCATCCCTGTCACATAGTACCTCTTGATTGTCTCCTTTTGTTTTCGGATCGCCGTAAAGAGGTCTCAAGGGATTTCAATCGTACTCACCTCAACTAGACCCTGTAGAATCCTAACAGCGATAACCAGGCCATAGTGGACCTTACAAGCACCTGGGAGGAGCAGGTTCAGGAAGGAAGATATCCCTATTGCAAACCCAAACACTCTGAAATTAAGACAAATTATTGCTATTAATTTACAGGGTAATTGTAGGAATTATCTGCATTAAAATGAAGTGGAAAACGTATCACGTACATTCTTTGATACTTAATGCCTTGTTGGCAGTATAATTACATGCTTATATTTCCAAACCCAATATTGTATGCAAATATCAGTATCATATTGCAGAATCATACTTGTATTTGCTCGGAAACCACCCGTAAGTAATAGACAATTCTAAAATGTTAATGTAAAGATCGTGAAATTTACCTGTTGGCAGGTAGCCTTGAAGCAAGGTACCCTCCTGGAATCTGCGTCACTATATATCCCCAGAAGAAGGAGCTGTCGATCAGCCCGATCACTGTATTAGACCACTCAAATTCTGGCGGCTATGAAAAAATAAATTTACTGGGTAAGATTTTGAAATATAAAACAAACTGAATTGTGTCTGGCAGTGAGATAAATTTCGTATTAGGAAGAAATGATAGAAAATTGTTATCATAATTCTTGGCCTCTTAGGTTAAGATTAATTAAAGGTGAACCTGCATGCGTGCGGCTGTGAGTTTGTTTAGGTGTCAATCCTCAGTAGCTCTACAGTATGTAAGGGTGAAGGCAAGAAAGATGGTGGAGGTGGAGTCAAGTATAAAGTGGTGGCGGTGAAAGGAGGAAGAGCTTAACACTAAGTTCAAGCAAGGAGTTACAACAGTAACTCCTTGGTTCAAGGAAGACTTAATAATAAAAGTGGACTGGGAGGAAGAAAACAGCTGGGAGACAATTGCGGGGGTGTCATGGAGCACAGCGGAAAAAGTCTTCTGTGTATCTACAGGGAAGAAGGACTGTACCTGTAGAAACATGTTGGTAGAACAATGAGGTACAGCAGGATGTGCAGCAATTTCGAATGATAAAAGATGAAGGGGGAACAGCGCTACATTATGCTTTTACACTGTTTAGGGTTAAGGACTGAAAAGATTACGGTCAGACCTAAAAATAAATAAATAAATAAATAAATAAATAAATAAATAAATAAATAAATACTTACTCTAAACTGCTCAACTCCTCCGAGATGCCACGTGGCATTGTTGGTCATCTGTATAATAGCTACCCCAAAATTGCACCGAATTCCAAAAGAGATCATGAATCCAACGCCCGCGCAGATAGCCATGGTGTAGCGTTTGGCACAGCCGCATGGGCAGGGAGACCTAGGGTCACAACACGCTGTGCAGCAGTTAGCCTTCTCAGGCTCAGACGCCTCCACCGGCTGTTCATCGTATGTGTATTCTTCATCCAACTCGTCATACTTCACGAAAGAATTCTGGTCGTTTTTGCGTTTTGTAAGACTGAAATTAGAAAAAAAACTACTATATGTGTGTATTTTCCCTTCTCATTTAACTCTAAAGGTGGAAGTATTTTGTTATGGCAAACTCCTCATATATTAAGAGAGCTCGAGCCTTCACGGAAAGAGTTAGGCTGAAAGTAGTTCTTAACTCGATGTTTATTTCATCCTAGGATAATAAATATTTCGCATTCCACTTAAAAGAGGAAATTACCAGTAGGTCTATTCCACAAATTATATTATTATTATTATTATTATTATTATTATTATTATTATTATTATTATGAGATCTAGACAATGTCTTGACCAACGGTTGAGAAATTTCGGTCTCAAAGTAAAGACCATCTTCCGATTCAGACGATAGCAAATACTCTAATCAAATTTCAGATAACAGCAAAGTGTTATCACATATTGACCATGATTACTTTGTCCAATATTTCAAAATCCCTTTGCGCACAAGACACCACCGCTGTGAATAAGCCCCTTTTCACATTGAGTTCTTTTTTTATGGTTTGTACCGATACACTTTGAGAGGTTGGCAAATCCTGGGTATTACGTAAGAGAGTCACCTTAACCAAGCCCCCCACCCCGCGCGTTCCAAACAGCCAATTTATGATAGATAAAGATTCGCTCAATCACGAGGAAACTAATTTGTGAAAGCGAATAAACCCACTGTAATGTAATCACTACTTTGGACCCCTCAAAGAGTATCGGTACAGACTGTTTTTCTAACATTATCGCTCAATGTGATAAGGTATTGCTGGTCAGGAATATAATGTAGTTAACCCATTTTCCTCATCATTTAACATACAGCTCGGAGGTTAATATTGGATCAGTGCCCAAGTGTACTGTATTACACAAAATCACTGGCTGGAGGCTACTTGTCATGGTCAGAAACCGATTGTGTTTAACTGCCCTTTTCTTCAAAAGATAATATGCTCTTTGTTCTGGTTTTCAGATGACAAATTGTTTGAACTTTGGGCACCTCTTTTTAGGCATACCCCATACACGGGCATTACGGTCAGAGGTGTGTGGTTACAATAGCTGCACCTGGCACTGGCAGATCCAGGATAGATCTCAAACCAATACCATATCCCCTCCCCTCCATCAGTAAAGTATATTTTCGAAAATAGATCATAGCTTGGCACTGCAGTACTTTTATAACCTATTTGTCAGTTTTATACTTTTTCCGTTGGCTGGAGGTAAGGGCGTTGTTGTTGCTTTTTTAACCTTGTAGAAAATGCAAGGATCGTGTTCGAAAGTCGGTCGCTTTTATTTAAAAATCCCTCTTATAGAATGAATGATGTAATTGAGAACATAACATTGGATAATGTTCAGTAATAGCAATTACGTAAAGTTTAGGACTGAAAAATGTTCGCTTTAATATATAATATCCAAACAAATGTTGGGAAGAATGTTCAATTTCCAAATAATGAATTATTTTGAAAATATTATAGCATATCAGGACATATGTCATTAGCAGAGCACGACTGGGCCCAAGCTCAGTTGGCCCGGTCATTACCCTCAGGGCTTTATAGAAAAATTTCATGTATGCTGTTCTAGCATAATGAGCTACCGTGCACGATATATAAACAAACAAAAATAATCAAATGAAAATTTTAAAAATGCGGCATCAAAACGTATAAGCATAAATATAGGCGTAGGAAATATGGAGGAGGGGGGTTAATCCCACTTTTTTCAACCACGTCAGTCACGATATGTATTTTTATCTTCACCCCCCACACACACACACACGCACACTCACACCGCCACCACCACCACTTAAAAAGGAATCATAAACAATAATTGTCGTTTGTCAGACTCAGATTTGATAGCAATCGTCGAATAAATGACTTAAACCGCATGTCAAAGACGATTGTAGAAATACTTGTTGCCACAATTATCGCAGGCAATTTTTCTTTAATATCGGTCCATGAAATCGCGACAATTTTGTCAATTTTGTTTAAACATGCACTGGCGAGACTAGTTCAATTTTTCCTGTGCACCTGTTTAGAACTTACCAATAAGCTTAGGTATGAAAGGCTAAAATAAGGCTTCAAGCGGGTCCAAAAACTTGTTGTTATGTATAAGGATATGATCTAAAGCAATTTTCGCCTAGTTGACAAGAGAAACCCACGCCCAGCAAAATAAAAAAGAGACATTATTCTATAAATTGTACAATAGTTTTATTTTAAAAATGTAAGTGGAATTTTGTTATTGAATGTAATTTCCCATGACAAAATACAAGTTTTTGTTTTACCCGAATTTGTTTTCAAAAGAATTCATTTACAAGTAAAAAAACTCATTATATCAAAAGAAGATCTGCAGAATAAACGTGTTTGTTGGCATCTTTAGTGATAAACAATTTATCATGATTCAGTTCGCACGAAAGAAATATTGTAACAAAATCTCCGAATTTGACTAGTAGATGTGACAACCATTTTGAGCAACAGTGTATACATTTAAATAACATACCATACATTTCATTATTTCTAGAGAGCGATCTTCTTGAGACAGACGTACGTATCACTCCAGGATTAAGGAAATCCTGCTTATATATTGATAAATGTATTGTTACCTGTGATATGGAACTTTATGAAACATCAGCGTGCCCTCCAAGAGAAAAAAAACTGCCAAGGGTTTGCGTCGTGCTCACAGCCGCGCATGCTCAGAATTCATCGATGTCCTTTTTCCACCCAGGTGCACCGAGAGCACAATTATCTTTTAACGATAAAACTAAAAAGGTTTTCAGCCTGGGTTTCTATATGATCTCCTCACAGTGAGGAAACCTAGCGAGCACAAAGAAATAAAAAATAACTGGACCCCGATGGTATCAACTGGGACTTAAATGAAGGCATGAATACAGTTCTCTTATCTGTCTGCTTCTTTTTGCTTTCTATAACCTGCTTATTTTCATATTATGAAACAATAGAAAGGAATCCTCGCATATTTATAAGGTGCACTTCAATTATAGTGAAATAATAAAAGAAGTTAAATAACATAAAAAAAGGTTTTGTGGTTATGATAAGCGGACCTCAATACTTACAATAAGCTGTGCTAAGGCAGGTAATGTATGCGACTACTTGCAGTAACCCTAGTAGTGTAGCCCCCTCTTGTCCAGATAGAGGAATGGCCCCGGTCGCATGACAGCAACCATAAACTCCCCCGTTTAATTTTAAGTTTAATGCACGGGTTTACAAAGTGAGCATGAAAAATATAAAGGATAGTGCCTTCTATCTCGATATAAAGATTATCTTAAATGATAACCAACACTGGGACGTCCGTCATCATTTAAACAGTTATTTAAGGTAAATTGGCGTCTTTTAGTTGTTTTTGTGTGCATAAATCACAAGGGTATATAGTTACTTAGGGACATTTTGCATTTTTATGTATATTTAGTGGTGTCCTCTTTTGGGGGGTGATTTGACGGGATAACATATAAAAACTTTTCTTGTCCTGGGCACATTATTTAAGATATCTACATCAGATGCATCTTGAATACATTAGACCTTCTTTTAAAGAATACTACAATAAATACGTTTCCTGATTGGAGCTACATATAAGACCAGGATTCTGTAAGACACGCAACAAGTGTATTAGGACACTGCTAGAGCTTGGTAACTAGATACATTCGAGTTTAATAGTATATATAACATAATGATATCATAAGTGACCTTCAAGCGATCACAAAGAAATGTTTTGACTCATCAATCATTTTGTTACTTGGTGTCAAAATTGGGGGGGGGGGGGTAACTTGGCGGTAATAGTAAATTAAGATGTTTTGATTTTAAATGCAAGGTTTGAAAAGGTTATAGTGCATGTATATACTATACGCGTTTTAGACCTTTAAGCTGTAAATCCCCTCAAATAATGACCTGACAGTTCCTTCTGCATTGCACAGGAGGGTATTAAATAGAAAAGGTAATAAAACACCGAATTCAAGTGAGGACAGTACTTTACACGTGGGAATTCGATTTGTTATATAGATTACCCTCATTGATAAAAATATTTTCGTGCAATTTCAATACAGACGATTCGACAGAGAGATAGTTTTCGACAATGAAGTAAAACATATCGCTAATAACTCGAATTATGAATTACAAAATCTAATTAACTGTTTTAATTAACTGATTAACTGTCTTGTTCACACTTGTATCTGAATGATGCATTTACTTGTACAAACGCAGCAGCTGAATGGAAATGATACGAATATAAAATATTCAATTTGATAAAATCAACATTTCAAATAGGACTCATACCTGTAATACGGGATTTTGGAAGGAAGTTGAGCCACCATTTTTGACCGTGATACACCAAAGAGACGAAATGTATTCCAGCGCTTTCCGTTACAGCAGTGTAGTTTTTAAAATGGTGACTAGTCTTTTTGCGCGACCTTTGCCTGGACTCGAGTGTTACGTGTAATACACTTAAGACTTTTGTTTCGTAATGACGATGACCCCTCTAATGAGGCCATTCACCTGGAGATTACTATATGATAAAACTTCTCAGGCGACTTCCCACGTCTATCTTACAGTACCTTAAATCATTTTGAGATTAAATCAAACTTTAAAAATTGCCTGATATAACCAACACCATCTGATCTTCTTAAAGGACCACTGCGGGTTGGCCTATAAAATTATGCACTATTTAATTACAGCAAGATTGCCACGTACGTGTGCATTCGATATAGCCTTATTTATGTCTCCTCCATCCCAGTGCATCACAAACTAAATAAGCTCTGGAGATTGTTGTCGCCATAAAATATCGTTTGACTACGCCAAACTTTCCTTGTTGGTGCCGTACTTGTGGCAGATATATATATATATATATATATATATATATATATATATATATATATATACACACACTGACTTGGGAGTAACATTTTGCAGCAAATGCATTTGAAACCACGTATAAAACCCTTAAGGGGTACCAATGCGTTATATGAAGGCTTTAATTTGGCAAAATAGTTTTCTCTGTTTCTTTTCTCTAAAATACTTATTCATGTAGCCAAATGCTCACAAGCACAACGAAGCTCTGTTTTTGCTCCAAAGTAAACAAGTCCATATGACTGAAAATTGTCACTTATTAATGACGAAAACTTATTACTGGGGAGATAATATAACATTCCCCATATATAACTGCCATAATATAATAACAATGAAGTAGGTAAATGAGTGTAACCAAAATGAATTAAGAAAATATGAGAAATCACAACAGCTATAAGAGCAAAAAGTTGGCACAAATGAAAATAAAAGGCCATAGAATGTGAAAGAAGCTGCCTGGAAACAAAATAGAAAATATGAAAACAGCGGAACACCTGGCCCGGAAGAAATATCAACATAAATATAACAGCTACACACAAAAGAAGAAAAAAATCAATAATAACACGAAGAAGTTACAACTAAACAAAATAGTTAACAACTGCAGTTGCAACACACGACAGATTATAAATCTGTTTATAAGAACACATGAATAAGGGGAAAAAATGAAGACAATATACTGTACATAGTAATACTAGTGCGTGATCCAAGAAGTTGAAGTCACCTAATAAAAGGAAACAGCCGTCGCCAAAACTGGAATAACAAAACTGGTGGCTGAGAAAAACTGAATATGAAAAAAATAAAATCACCGAGTAACAAGAAAAACGGCCGTCCTCAAATCTTGAAACCACAAAAAACTGATGGCTGGTAACCATGTACAAATAAAAATAAAAGAACAACGTAAGTAATATTCCAGTGTAGCTGCTAAAACTGCGGGTAAATATCACCGCAGCTAAAAAGCTGAATGACTTCTCACTGATGCAGCTCGATAGAAATAGTTGCCAAAAACATCTTTCATAACAAATAAATGTGTGTGCCTAGATACACAGCAGCTAAGACATTTCAGAACCCCGGAAATCTGTTATTACCTTGCCTTGGTCAACTACTTAAGGTCAAATGTGCAGACACAAACCCCAAACTAAGACTCTTTCCTATAAACAAAACGTCGATGTATTATTAACAAAGTTATTTCCACCGCTAAAAACAAACAATTTCCTACATAAATACAGTTAATTATATTAATTGTAGTTTTTAATAGTGATAAGGGTGGCCAAGTTCTAAGCGTCAATTTCGTTGTCTTGTTAATTGGTGTGAGATACTGATCGGTTTTCGACGAAACTCCTCAGCAACAAGTAATATATTATCATGCAAATAGATAAAAATTGAAATCTAGATACCCCAAAAATCTATTCACCCCTGTTATGTAATGACAACAACATGACAATAATTATTCCCGCACTATCTCAGCAGATAAGGAAGAATACCTAACGTATCGATCTCCCATATGTTTTTATAGATAAATAAAGAGGTTTCTTATATTCAGATGTAACATCATGGCAAGCTACATGTTGCTTGCAACCCTTTGAACAGCACATTAAAGATGTGTCGAAAAAGTGAGACAAAGCAGTTAATTAACGATATTGTTACCTTTCACCAAAAACTCTACTGTCTTACATACTTTTAGGTAATAGATAACTCCTCAGTGTTCAGTGACTAAATTAATTAAAATTTACACACACGCGCCATCTTACGGGTGACGTCATAATTGCGACTTTGGGGTAAAATGGAAAAATCGGTTTCTCAAATTTCTCTTTTACCTAAACACCGTTTTAACGCCAATTTAATGACACCATTTAGTACTCAAAAACCCTGCCAGCGACTTCGACTTTTCTTAAAGTCATAGTTCAGATCTTATCGTTGATAAAGCAAAATAATGCCTTTATTTAATGAAAATCTGTATTTGGGACCTCATAACTCCATAACAAAAACATTTTAACCAAAGTTCCGCCCCATGCCAATTGCTATCTCACCTCAAACTAGAAAGGTGCTAAATTGACGATTGAAGCTTTGACTTGCCCATGCTCATGCATTGCAACGATAAAATATAAACGCCGATATTTTATATTTTCAAGTTTTTTTTTTCATTTCATTTCAGCACAAAGATAGATGCATAATTGAATAATTAGATGCAGAAAAATCTCATTTTTGGTATCTGGATGATAATAAAGGGTTTTACAATTGCAACGCATTTCAATGTCTCTGAAACGGTTAAAAGAACTATGTAGAGATAAATGACTTTTTTCTTGTCAACTTTTTGTATAAAGGGGAATTCATGCTCTCACAGAAGATGCGCATCAGCTTTCATTCTTTTTAAGAGCTACACGTATAGAAGAAAAGGAAAGAAGAGAATACTAAAGTTATGAAAGAAGGAGGTAAACGGCATCAAGACTGTGAAACGTTACTTAGTCGGCTACATGTCAGAAACCACAGTGCTCTTTTATATGACCAACATCTACCTTTAACTGGCAACCCATGAAAGGCACTCCTTTTCCAAATGACCTATGCCTATATACATGCGTTTCAACAAAACCAAAAATAGTATAATGGGAGAGAAATGGCACTTCATGCTTTTGTTACTCCCCTGCTAGTTGGCTTGTTATGTGGAAAAGAGGAAACTAAGTATAAAAATGCTGGCGGTAATTATCTATTTTAAAGTATCAAAGAACTACAGAATATAAATGTATGTTAACAAACTTTTATTATATAAAACATGAATAAAACTGAATAAATCGCCACAGTAAATAAGCTGAATAAAACAAAAAAGAAGACGATTTAAAATAAGTAAGTTTTATGTAAAACATCAAGAGTTCAAGTATTGGTACTGTGTGAAATGTGCATGGGCATTTCGGAAAGAGGTAAAGTGAGTTACATGTACTAAGCTACGAAAAGAAAGAAATGTTGTAATAACAAAAGAATCTAGGGATGCGTCTTGTGCACGTGACCGTAAGCGCGGAAACTTGGAGGTGTGTCACGTTCAGATTAAGCCTCGGTCACAACCCGACGCACGAATTTTAGGATCGTACGGCCCCTGCGAATTTTGGGTGCAGTGGAGGCCATGGAGTTCATAGAGGTAGAGGAAAGTTTGAAATGGAAAGGCGCAAGTCTGCTTTGCGAGTCGCAGGGCCCACGCGAGAAACAGGTACGCTAATTGCAAGGTGCGATGTACTCATTTCTTGAGTTTTTCTTGCTACCTGCGTACGTGGCACGTACTCACCATTTATGAAAAGAATGCTACACACGGCGAAAGTTATTTCCTTTTGCTTCACACTTGCCTCACACGCTTGTAATGACGTACTGACCGCGAACGTCAGTTTTGCCTTCTGTTCTCCCCTTCTTTCTTTTTCCTCCTCTCTTCTTTTCTGCTCTCTTAGCTTCTTTCCCTTGCCTTTTGGAGGCATATTAGAAGCGGAATTGAGCAAATTTCGAAATTTTTGAAATGTTGTACACAAGGCACAAGCGACGTTATATGTCGAGACACGAGCGTGCATCGTGAGCACGCCTTTATACTTTGTTTGCGTCCAAATTTTGCGCAGAATCTCACGTGCCGTGCAAGTTCTTCTTGCGAAATTTGGAGTTCGCAGACAACCCGTGAAGCACGTACGGAGGAAGTTGGACATGTCCAAAAGATTCTACGAATAATCTGCGAACTGCAAGGCCGCAAACGTAACTTGCTCCACTCGCGAGGAGTTAGCGAGAAGTAAGTGATGGAGCAAGTGATGGAGCAATGAAGGAGCAAGTGTCCTTTGCGTATTGAGTACGACGCACGCCCGCACAGCTAACGAACAAAGTCGAAAGCACGGCGGAACTGCGTCGCCCGCACGCCAGGGGTGTAAAAGGCGTGCTCAAGATGCACGCTCATGTACATCGTACCCTTCTTCTCACGTGGACCCTGCGACTCGCAAGGCAGACTTGCGCCTTTCCATTGCAAACTTTCCTCTACCTCTACGAACTCCACGGCCTCCACTCAACCCAAAATTGGCACTGGCCGTACGATCCTAAAATTCGCGCGTCCGGTTGTGACCGAGGCTTAAGCTTTCTTACGGCCGGTTGTGACCGAGGTTTAAAATGACACCAGAAGGGCCAGTGATGGGAACTTCAGACACCAAGCAAGCTACTAATACAGTGAATACCCTGCAAATTCAATATAACCGGTTATTGACATAAACTTCAATGAATAAAGTGAAATAAGAAAAGTAACAAACTTTAACTCGATCTTAAGCCTCGGTCTGAACCGGCTCTTACGGCCTGTTTGCGTTACTACTTTCGTCGTGCGTTGCATTCTCTTCATAAGTGGTGAATGCGTGTCACGTACCCAGGTAGCAAGACAAATTTAAGAAATGAGTACAATTTCCACTTTGCAATTAGCGTCCCTGCTCGGAAGGACATCTCACGTGGCCCCTGCGACTCGCAAGGCAGACTTGTTCCTTTCCATTGCAAACTTTCCTCTACCTCTACGAACTCCATGGGCTCTACTGTAACCAAAATTCGCAGGGGACGTACGATCCTGAAATTCGTGCCTCCGGTTGTGACCGAGGCTTTAGTTATAGAAAATTGTGAAGACATACAGTTTCAGACATTATAACTTAAGAGAACACGAGGGAGATAGTCCGATTGTGCTGTCACCAGAGGAAGAAATTTAGCAATATTAAACAAAGCTAGAAATATGACTTAGTTAAACTAATCGTTTACAGAGGTTGTCAAGATGATTAAGAAACGCCAAGACGAGGACAGTTAACTGAAGAAGGATGCCATGGAAATGCGAGATACATTGTATAAGGAAACAATTTGTGTGCAAAAAGCAAGAACTTTTCAAGCCTAAAGATTATTTTTGTATTTTTTCTAATTATGAATATGCGTTTTAGAATTTATTTCATTTCTCCTTACCCTTTAACCCTTGTTTGACAACTGATTATGTCATTTGTTTCTGTTACATGTTTGCGGTGCTAAGTTTTCTATCTTACATCGAAATAAATAGATTATAGTCTGACAAGTTGAAAAACGTGGTTATTTTAAGTTGCGATCAAAAAGTCATTTATCGATTGCGGTTATGGTTGATCATAGAAAGGAAAAAACTTGTAGTTGACTGTAACTAAATAAACACATCAATTTGTAAGGATCCCAGTATGCAGTTACACTAAAACGGCTACTATCATAGAATTGCTCTTAAAAGTAAGGTTTGGACACTTTTGCTGTATCACGTAAAAAACAAAACAATACGACCAATCATTATTTCTAAGTGGTTGTGTAATTGTATATTGCTATGTATAAATAGGATATGTGCAAACCTTTCGCTGTTGTACATTTTCGTAAACTAAGGTACTAATATGACTCTTATATGTAGTCACGATATCGCCCAACCTGTAGTACGTGTATAATCACCCATCAAATATCTCATGTAGGCCTGTGCTGTTAAACCTTGGTTTAAATTGCTATTAATATTTAATTTACGTTTTTATTTACAGCTGTACCTTGTCGTTAAAGCTCTGTGGATGAAGATCTAGATAGTGGACAGAAATTGACCATCATGTCATTAAAACATCACACATGTACCCCGAAACATAGGTTTTTTGCTTTGAAGTGGGATTAAAATGGACAGATTAAATCCAAGGTTTCTTCTTATTAAGGTGATATATTATGGGTTTCTTATTTCATCAACATCAGAATATCAAGAAAGAGCGGCATTTTTCATTAGCTCGCTGCACTCTGTTTAAAAATTGTTTGATGTCCACTGTAAAAAGAAGCCGGTGGTTTTCAAAAAAGAAAAGATAATGAAACCCACGACCTAATAGTCTTACGCAGTTCTTGTGGATACCAAAAACAATGTCAAGAGCGCAGATACTTGGTCTGAACAGAAAAGATTAATTTTGGTATGTTGTCAAAATTGGTCCGTACGAAAAAAAGTGACTGCTACATTGTATAAAATACGAGTGAGGGAAAGATTAATTTAGTTCTTGCCAACCCTCTTCAAGCATACCAACTTTCTATTTACGCCACCTTTGTACATGTATAGGTACGTTAAATGAACATCGGAATTTCAGGAACGTGTCTGAATTATGTAATTCCCTAGAAACCTTCTCTGCGTCATTTTGATCTGTTCAGTCTGCTTCTAGGCGGGAGTTCGTTATGAGTCAATTGTTAAAGGCTCGCACCCGCATTGATAACGATATTCACACTGTATGCCGTATCGATCATTTAAGGCAACACGAATGTGTTAGCCAGCCTTTGGTACAAAGTTTATTCTGCACTGTGAATATCTATCAAAAAGGATTTATTAGTTTTTTGTTAGCTAGCATTTAAGTCAACCATATGCGTTGGATGGCCGGAAATTAAGGCCCCCCAGATTACCTTTTACTTACAACAATTTATAGAATGCTGTTCAGAGCAGTATGACGGCAGTAAAGTTCTAGTTGATTTGCATTAAGCACGGCCATCAATCCCCAAGTGCACTCGGTGTTCCAGCACATAAGAAAAACGCGATGATAATAATGACGCTTGGGATATTCTGGATATACATACTTTATTGGTAAAACCGTGACAATATTCTTAATGCGGCTATTATCTCGTTGCTCATAAGACAATGCTTTTCCTTCTTTGCGATAATATCAAAGGGATCTCGAAAAAAGCAATATATTTGCCAATAAATCTCTCTGGTCTGTTCCTGTACCCCAATAGTAACTGCATACAAAGAGAGAAGAATTGATTTTTGACTGTCAACACTATAAATATTTGAACATGGTATGTTTTAGTATTTATGTTTGCTTGCAGTATGGTGAAAAGTGCGATCTTAGGTTCTTTCCATCGAACATTTGTAGTGTTCTGTGGCAAGACACCTACAACAAGCACACGTCTGGACGCTGACCAAGTCTGTCCTTTTACAAAGGCAGAGTATTCCCGCGAGGTCGGGATAGTTTTATTAGTATGACGCTACCAAAAGCAAACGTCCAAACAGATGATGAGACTGTTTTTCCACAAGGCAGGGAATGTTGTGTAAAATGTGTGTGTGTGAGAAGTTGAAATGCCAGGAACGAGGTTTTTAAATCTTATTTTCCTTCCATAATTTTTCGATGTTTTGTCTATGACAAGATGGTAAGGTCGTTTGTAATGGGTTTTACAGTGGAAAATTCGAGTTACGTACAATGAAATCACCCTGTTCATCTGAGCTTCGATAAAATTCCCTCTAACTTATACAAGTCGATTAGAACTCTATTTAATGATAAAAAAGGTCTGAGATTTTAGGGAGGCGTTGCAAGCCCCCCCCCCCCAAAAAAAAAAAAAAAAAAAAACACGTAAGTTTGAAATATTTTACAGGATTTGGTTCACAATGAAGTAGAATTAGTGATACAAGAAATGAGTTGGACGGATCGAGCTGTACTGTAAACTGATAAGTGAAAATATCTTGCTTTTTACTTTAAATAATTATCATTTTTAGCACAGATAGCCAAAGTAATTGGTGAGCTAAATTGCCATGCTTGGCAACTAAGGTACCCATTGGATACCAACTAGTTTCAAAATAAATTACGCAATAGATAGATAAATAGGCGTCATTAGAAAAAGATAGTGTCAAAATTTATATATAGTAAATTCTGAGATTGACGAGGTCGAAAATGCCAAAAATTTTGCCCCAAGTACTACCAGCATGCGTTCTTTCTTTTTTCTAAAGACACAAGGTGAATACTGAATGGGCGTTGACTTAGCCTGTCCATTAATGAAAACATGATACTCCCACGAGGGCAATACTCATCACTCCTTGGAATGCTGTGACTCCGGTCATACGCCTACGTATTCTGTACAGTTTCAAAGAAAATATTTACATATGCTTGACGAAAGTTTTTAGTTTTTAAATCGGTGGGCGGGGCGGGGGGACTACCGGTATGCCGTTGAATGTTTACTTATTTCAGTCACATTTCTTTGTGTTTGCTAGAATGCTAATTGTTATACTTATACTGCATGGATTAAGTAATTTTTTATATAAGGTTGATAAAAGATAGTGATATTCTTGGGTATGACAATATTTTGCAACAGTTTTAAGTGATACACGTAAAGTAAAGCATGTCCCGGACAGATCTTGAATGAAATTCTGTGGTATTTATTAATGTCGATCGGATTGAAAGAGCTTTTAAACTGAAATGAAATGATCTCTCTTTTTCATGCGAATTACATGGCAAAAAGAAGAGAATTTTCTTTTACCCGATAAACTATTCAACGCAAAATAGATAATAATAGCGCAACAGAAGGGGTAGCAGCTGGTTTCCTCCTCTGTAATTAATCTAAGTCTCAGTAGGTGTAACTCTACCAGTCTTCTTATTGTTTGAAAAAAGAGCATGTTTGTATTTTGCAAATGAAGGCTAAGCAGTGCAGATGAGTGATTATAGCGGTGACCGCCGTTAGACCTGGATAAGGGTGCATTTTGTTGCGCGTCCATACGTGCCTTTTATCTGAAATGTGGTGTCAAGGGAGCAAGGGCAGCAGAAATATTTTGGTAGTTTTCGTTTGCACCGTTATTTAACTGGACAGTCTTGTAAAATTCTTGTGACTATATTCTACTGGTAGATCACCTCTCTATTCATTTAAATCGTGGACGTGGTATAGTGCTGGTATGCGTATGCCGTAAAGTTTCAATTAGGGAAATCAAAGAGAAAAAATCTATGCAGAAATGGGCATTCTGACATATTACATTTGCAACATTTTCAATGATGATCCAATTAAAATCATAATCGATATTTGTGAGTCTTGAAATCAATTATTTTCCAATTCGCAATAGTGTGTACTTTCCTTAATGCCCATTTAAAGACATTTAAACAGCAGCCATATTCTGATAAGTGCTGATCGATAAAATTCTCTAGTATAATGATCCCAATTTCTTAAGCCGATTATCTGCTTAATATCCTATAAGATAGATATAATTGTACAATGTATCAATCTGCCTGCGTGATACGTTAGTTTAGTGGTTATATTTACTACTTCTGTTATGGCTGAATTCAAATTTCTTTGATCGATTGCAACTTTCCTACAAACAGTTTTCGAAATAAATTATCTACAGTGTTTGCCGAAACAGAAAAAAATCTACTCACATACAATTCCCTGTTATGCATTTCCCCTCCCCTTCTCTCTTTCTTTTTCTCGAACGCTCACTCGCCCTTTCTCGTAGTTAGATTTTTAGTGCACACTATTTGCTTTATTTACTCACTACTTCTACTTATTATCTATATTTACTTCCTTTGAAAAATACAGTTCGTGCGATTGCAAGTTTTTAGAGATCGTTAAACTGACTATCCACTTCAACTTTTTCTCTGAGTTTATGGTCATCATTTCTAACATGAAGCAGACAGGAACACGTTTTGTTTCTTTTAAATTTTCTTTGTTTCTCTTAATCTTTTACTAAAATACTTTTTCTGCGCTGGTTTGGTCAATAATCGATTGTAGTTTTAGTTAACAAACAAGGCTTTGTACGTCACACATACTAAGACGACACTTCAATCATTCGATTGTATCTCAAGCAGGACGAAACCTGCTCTTAAACGGCTTTAACATCTTCGGTCTTCGGGACTCGAAACTGTGTTCCTGCTCTTCATTTCCTCTGCAGGAGTATTTATAGACTTGTTCACACGGTTCCAGTCTTCACTTACCTACTTTTTGGGTATTAATCTATCTGAAGAATGGGATAATGAGAACCCAAAAGCGAACACACTTGAGAAATAAGTTGTTATTCCCACGTCAAATTCAATTACTTGAAATTCCCTGCATCAAAGCTAGACTTGGCCAATTTTATCGACAGATTTCTAAAGCGAATAATGAGTTTGGGGGTGGCAACAAAATATCTTGAAACTTCTTTAGACAGTTCTTTAGATTTGCTTCATCCCCGAGCGTCCATGTGTTCTGTCTCAATTTAATTTGGGTATTATTCTCGTCAATAATATTAACTCCTTGGGTGAACTGTACGTGCGGTGATTGATAGCATGTGTAAAATCGGAAGACATATTTTGGAGCGTTAGCTTATTTCCCCTTAATTATTCTATTTTTTATTCATCATGCTCAGCGTCAGATCTGATCAAATTTGTCCATCAAATCTGTAACTGAATGTCTATTGGAATGGAAATCGGATACATCATGGAGGGGGGGGGGGAGATAAGTTCTTCATCACGATAGAGAACTTCAGCAATTATTTCGACTAACGTCCTAAACAAATAAAAAATCTTTTTTCACTTTGTTTGGGCTGTGTTGACACCTAATATCATCCAGGCCAATGGGATAACATAACAAATAGACAAGGAAAGCACCTACATGTAAGTAGTGCAAAAACACACATTAGATGAGATCACCCTGCTGAGCCAGATTTAGTTGTCCTTGGAAAACACTCCGGCGTTACACTTCGTGTTAAAAACCTATAACGGAGTTTCATACATCCGCTATTTATGAACCCAGATATGTACTTCTTAGGGTAAAACTTAATATCTGCCGTGAAGAGAAGGTTTTCTTAAGCTTGAAATTATTGACGAACATTAACTTTATGGTCGGCTATTTCGTCTCAAAACTCCTATAGACCCCTAAAAGGTTGACAGGAAAACGTGCGTCTTCTTGCAAATGTCAATCTCCATGCGTTCTTTATGAAACCACTAACTAAATTAACACACTGTGTGTGATTTGTCGTGTCCTTTGCAGGTGCTCTGGTGACTGGTTGGAGTGTTTGGTGTAGGATAGATGTAACGCAAAGCAATATTCTACAAGAGTTTCCGATTGGAGGCATTTCAGCATATTCATTTACATTTACATTTAAATCTCTTGTGTACGAACTTAAAAGGTTTGGTTTAAACGTCAGCTTCAATGCAATGCAGATGTTCTCGCTTGTTGACAACTTTGTGAAAGAATTGATTTTCACATTTAAATCAGACCAAGGAATAGGCCCTGCTCATTCATCAAATATGAAATAATTGTAGTAATAAAGGACGGAGTTAATTGTAAAATGCATTGCTATAAGATAATTACTCCGACGTCTTTGGTATAAGAATGGCTGATGTAATTCCCAAGTGCAGTTTGTACAAAAGTTCAATGTTCTGTTATTTCACACGTGTTGCCATGGCGTTTATGTAACTTTTATCCGTAACAGCAATTTTCCTTATTAGGCTAATCCCGAACAATTGGGATTATCAGAATCAAACAGGCTCAGTGCATACTGAGGTATTCTTCCAAATGTTGAAATATCAGAAACATTTTTTGTGATCTTGACTAATCTTCATATAGCATTTACTTTTTTGACAAACTTCATATACAATAATTACTGGTTTCTTTAATATCTTTCTTGACCTGCAAGTATCAGTGGTAAGACACGAAGCAAGGTTTCCAGAAGTCGGGTGATGTATATCGCTATTGACAGAGTATCGAAATCTTCATTATCGTTTAGATATCCTATTCGCCGTAGGGGCGCATCTGACCGTTAAGCAGGAAACGCCGCAACGCTTTCCACCTGCTCTCCAAGACAATTACCTATGTCAGTATTGCTCCGGCTTCACGCAGTGATAGATTGAAAAATGGATTTTGTGCCAACAAGTTGCCTTATGTTTTGATGTAAAATGAATTTTTGTCGAAGAGGATGTTGTTGTTGATGATGTATCGTTCATTTGCTTTACAAGGGAATAAAACCTACATGCACTCGTTCAGACCAAATGATTAGAGTCAACCGTTTATTTTGTGTAAGAAACATATGAATGAGCGTGGTATTTGAATGTTTTTGGCTAAATTCCCATCGGAAAAAAAATATATATATATACAATAGGGGAAGGTATCACCAATGGTTTCATTCAACCCTTGCTTTTGCTGTTGTGTGGAACACGCATGAAAAGAAGATTAAGGTGCAATATGTTATGTGCTGCATACAATTGCCATTAATGAAGATAAAAAGGTTCATGTAAAGTGATTCAGTTAATAATTCATCAAAACATCGTGCTGAGTAAAAACTGATTTGTATAAAGTAAGAGCTATTTATCATATAGCAGCATGAAATAATGAACATCTGAACAGTATCACTGCTGGGCGCATCTCTGGAAATTTTTTCACGTTTTCTCACAGGATGTGGATTGAATTTGCTAAAGGTGTACACATCTTGATCACACGTTACAGTCAAAGTATAAACATTTACTTCTGATGCTCCACTTGATAGACGTCACCATTTTTTTTTAAACTAAGAAGTATTTGTCAAAGATGCCCTGGCAACCTACTTTGGATAAAGAGTTCATTTTTATACCGTGAATGTACTGAAATATATTTCTTGTTCCTTTGTGGAGCATCCTTATGGCAATATATGTGATTTTTTTAAACCATGTAGTTTATTTAAAAAAATCCTAGTCAACAACACTTAAAATCAAAGATACATATAGTTTATT
Organism: Lingula anatina; assembly: GCF_001039355.2. Next base: position 412,679 of record NW_019775413.1, on the reverse strand, counting down.
TAAGTCCATTTGAAATGCATGTCTTGTGTTCATCGGTAGTATTGCAATGCTGTACGATTTATCATTATGGACGACATATCGAAAAAGAAAAACTTTTATATAGGCAAGATATCCGATTGAAGATCAAGTTTTGACCATCTGTTGTTTTTTCCAAAAGAAATATAAGCTATAGCTGTTTGATCACCTGGCTTAAGTTTATCGAAAAGTAACAATGAAAGTTACATCGACAATATTCCGAAGTTCACACCTTTTTGAAATGTTGTCAACGAAACGATTGGTTCCACTCTTTACGTTCTAACAGATTTATTTCATGTATTCAAATTCACACACATAAAGGGCAAACTGCAAACTGTTTTCGGACAGAATCGATTCTGTATTTTCACACCAAAAGAAAACATTTTCTGTTTGTTTAAACTGTGACGAACGTCTTAACTTCTAAAATTGGCGTAATCATTAAACTATAGGTGCAATACTTGGCAGTAAAACTCCTGAGTATTGTTTCAGAAATCACTCCAGTAGAAGATCACGTCTTACAATAACAGCGTACTTTGACACTGTTTGTAAACCATTATCTGTAAATCAAATGTAGGAGATGTAAAGTTAATCAAATACTTTCTTCAAATAATTGCGTTTTGTCAATGTAACTGATATGAAATGCACGGCCCAATTTACTTACTCAACAGATATGGCTGTGTGTTCTTTGATTAAATAATAAATGAACATCGATTACTGTCTCTTGCATCGACTGTTATTGATACGTTTGTGTAAAAAAACGTGAATCTTGGAAGGGGTAAAGCAGTAAAAGATGGAGGGTCAATAAAACTTACTCATCTTAATGCATGCACGTCCATACCAATAAACAAATCAAAATCTCCTCTCGTAAAAAAGTGAATTCAATACACCTGAGAAATCAAATTGATTTAAGCCTGCATTGTCTGATCATGGTGCTGTCCACGATCACATTATACTTTTATCTCAAATCCAGAGCCATTGCCGGCTGCCAGCCATGAGAGTTGGTTCAATACTTTAAACTGAACCATAGGATGAATAATGATTACATGATCAGCCAAGCAATAAATGACTTCTTTTGACTGAACTGATCCTATCCTTGCAGTCCACGGATCTAAAACATCGCATTGATTCCTATCAAATATTGGCCTCTTGTAAGCTAACATAAGATTTCTGAGACATTCATTCACATAAAGACTGAAAACCAATTCGGCATATCTCGGTGTCTGAGGCGGATATCAATGGAGATGCCAATTCTGATGGGATTAATCACGATGGACTAGATAGACACTATCTGGCAATATCTCAGGTTAACTGACATTATTCTATTTGTTTTGAAGGATAATTTTCATTAGAATCTGATAGAATACGTTTTATACTGCCACGAATAAAAAGCCCAGCTTAAAGTCACTATTAGTGGTAATAACATGACACTGCGCTGTTCAAAAGTAAACTAGTGTTTACTCCTCTTAATCTTAATACAGGTATTGTAAACCAAACTTAAGCCCGACCTCGACTATGAGAACCGTGCTCTACATCAAGTCTCCCGAACTGCTTTATTAATGAATTAGATAAATTACTTTGATAGCTGTTTCATCTTGATTGCAATTGCGTCCTCTGAAGCATTACCTGTGACAAACAAACTATTCCGAAAGCGCTTTGTGTGATTTCTACAGATACTGAACACTAGAGATAATGAAACGACTCTTTCGCACACACAGTTAATTGCCCTAAGCCTAGTTCTAGGTTATAATGTTCGCCACTGCGCTCATATCGACACGAGGCAGGCTTATCGTTTTATTATTTCTATTGCCGGTCAAAGTGGGAAACATACTGAATTTTATTAATTAAAGAGACTTCGCAAAAACAAGCTGCTACATTCAAATAAGAGGCATTAATCTAAAAACCTACGTTTCAATTAATATTTTGCTCTCAGCGGGGGAGAAATAGATGTAAAATGAAAACGGTACGAGAAGGATACTTCTTTTCAAATTGTCTCATCTGCAAGTTCTTTATGTGCTCAAAAAGAAAACAGTCCGTCTTTGGAATTTATTAATAACGCCTTTATCACAATCCATGGCTGGGCTTTATTGAAATACGGTGTTATGATTCTCAAGAGATACTCGGGGCTCAGGCTACCCGGCACTTGCGAAATCAACTTGCTGAAAACCAAAGTGTTTTTCCTAGAAACCAGTCCAGCCATTATTATTATTATTATTATTGAAGCCGCTTCACCCAAGGCTATGGAGTGGACCGCGAGGCCTACGGTAGTACGAACAGGCACGTAATGAATCTGCCAATTGTTTATCTTATCAAAATAGATAACACAGATCCAGAATATCAGTTTTATTCACCCCCTGCCAGCTACACGGTACATTGATTTCCATGTCTTAAAGTCTCCTGGCTTCGGCTTGTACTCAAACTGTCAATCAATTGTGTGTAATTGAAGAGGATAAACTTTTGATTAAGACAAAGTTTTACCCAAAAATAACTCACGATAGGTATCATTGTCAAATAATGACCCGTAGTACAACGTTATGTGTAGTTAACACACAAATATTATTCACACAACCACATTCGCACTAATATTAAAATAAAATGTAAAATGCGAATAGGTAGATTTAAATAAATCCAAAGAAAATTTTGATTTCAATATCTACGGAAGCATTAAATTTGACTTGCTTTATTGAAAGGTCTTAGGGTTTGTTAATTCTTCATTAAGAATTTCTTTTTTTTGCACCGTACCGTGAACTTTACATTACTGCTATCCTACCTGATTTCAATCAATGCTAATCTCTTTCATGTTTCCATAAACCGACGTGCTGTAGAGATAGCAGTCACTTTATGTTTCCTTTTACACAGATACAATTAGATTTGATGTATCCTATAAAAAGACGTGCATTAACGCAAAAGTCATGCCGCTTCTGCACAGCGAGGCATGGTGTCCTGTGGATGACCCAAACGGTGCACGGAGGGTGGGTGGAGTTCAAATCTTATTTTCTCTGATGTTACTTGACAGAAAGACCTGTTAAAAAGTCTTTGTTGCCTTTGGTGATATAATTCTGATCACTGTTTTTCAAATGTTTAGATAAATCATGACACACAGTATATTCCATCGTTAAACATTATGAATTTTGTTTTGGAAGCATATCTTTCGGTTTACTTTTATTGCAAAGCTCTATAAGGTTATCAGCTGCAGCCTTGTATATAATAAACTTTTCAAAAAAGCTATTAAAAAGTCTGATATAGAGATATGTATGGCCGCCCGCCACAGCTATATGTAACACTGAAAAAATAACCTATGGATCGTCGACATTCCTCAAATAAATGTCTTAAACTTAATTAGACAAAAATCTAATAGAAAGACATTTTTCATGATTAAACTAGAACTACTAGGCAAGTGTATTTTAAATGGACTAAAATCATCGAGACAACCATTTAGGGGTAATTTTGGCTACCAAACAGTTCACCAAAAAGACTCATTAAAATTGTTGGCTGGCATAATTTCTCAATTAAGTTAGGCTCAGACGGTATACACGGTTGGTGGCATACTAATCGGAAAGTATGTTAATAAACTGCATTGAAAATGTTATTAGACTGTGCATGAGTCAATGTCTAATAAAGCACATGGCGCCATTAGAAGCATTACCAAAACTGCCTGATAGAAAAGCACAAATAACAGCAACTGGAGATTTTAGAACAAAATAAAATACCCCCCCCCCCACGCACTTGCAAAGAAAAAAAACTTACGGAGAGAAACTAAATAACAAAATGGAAATTACGAAGGGCGTGCGCATGTGTGCGCACAAGAAACCTCTTTATTACACAATGATGCATCTCTGCGTAGGTGGGCACTGCTCTCCTTTAATTATCACCATTGGTACGCCATATGCATTTTGAAATGAAATACAAGTTAATCTATCTTAAACGTTCTACTATTCTATCAGTGCCAGACAGATGTCCGTCACTGTCTGAATGAGGCATACAGCCGCATTGCCAAATTGCAAGCCACATGGACCAGTTAGATCATTTGTTTGTCAAGCCTACATACAGTTCAGTTTTTTAATCGTAGACTCTTATTGCAATTAGATTAGGTAAGCCTAAATGTTATTTCTTGTTCCAAAAACCAACACTATTTGCGATTAATCGTTTGCTAATTTGATTAGATTACTGAGCTATATGAACTATACAACCTGACTTTATGTATTATTTACTGTCCGTAAAGCTACCTCCCACACGTAAATGACACGCCGATCAAGGTGACTGAATTGGAGTTGTGGTATATGTAGAATGGGGTTTATGGGAGTCACACAGGGAATCACGTGTCAAGAAGGAAACTGATGGCATATTTCATGCACGTAGCATCAATATTAAGCAGTAATTTTCTCAAAGTTTTTCCCTTGGGGGACCAATTAAGTCAACTACGGGTGAAGTGGTCATTATTGCTCCTTCCAAAAATCATGAATACAAGTTACCTTCGATATTGACCGTAAATGCAAAGGTCTTGCAAATGCATGTGCTCAGTCCCAAGACCCCAAATAACTGTCAATTCAAAGTGTTACAAGACGATTGGAAAAACGGTCTCATATTTATACCAAATTAAGCGGAAAAGAACTTAATGTGTATACTGTATTCTTTTCTTTCTCATTTTAAACGGTCAGATGTGACCTTTTCTTATTTGTTTTATATATATATATGTCGTTTTGTTTGCAATAAAAGCTAATAAAAGCTGGAATATGTTATATGCGGTAAGAAAAAAATTAAAACATTGTCCCTCTCTCTTCAATCGGAAGTGCAACTGTCGAGGGAGCATCAGTGCATAATTTTACAACTTATCCATGTTTAGTGACGTAAACATAACACGGTATCGTGCGTTTATGAATAATCCTAATAGTGATGCGACTGGATTGTAACTTTATATCGGCATTATGTGGCGTGAAACAGGTCTATCAGGCCCATACAGTCACAAACGGAATAAAGAAATATTAACACGAAATAAACATGTTTAAGTAAAATAATTTAACTATGGTTGATACCCACAGTGCATAATGCACAAGAATGTCTTTTACTTTTTTGTACAGAACAATAGTTTTACATAATTAATGTTGTGAACTTCTTGCTTGAGAGTCGGCGGGAAATATGTACACAGTCCAAAACTGGTATTATATTTGAGTAAGCTCCTTAGTGGCGCAAGGTCATATCATACTGAAACACACATCCACCTTAAAACCATGCTCAGTTGACTGTGTCTATGTGAGATAAGAAATAGGACTGGGACCATCCTACTAACCCTACTCATCGAAATTGAACCTCTCTCATCTTAATTGAAAATGGGTTTTAAATCAGAAACAAGATATCTTCAATAGCAAGACGTTAAACGAGTGTTTTCTTCTTGATATCAAATGTCACTGCGAAAAGTATTCCTAATATAAACCTCAAACTTAATTTTATTAAAATGAATCTACTCGTCTCGTTTAACAGGATCCAATGAACGCTTTCTCCGAAAAAAATCTCACTCGTGATTTCTGAGTAGGTAATTTTTCTCTTCTATTCGCAAATAATTGCACTTATCATATATGCTGATTCCTTGTATGCATATGGCTGGGTCATGGTACCATCGAATGTCAATTAGTAGTGGTATTCTTCTAACATTTCAAACTTGACATTCTGCATACAAATTTGAGCGAAATCCAATTGCATTCTATCATTCAAAAAGGACATGGAGAAAATAAAGCAATCTATAAACCTTGCAGTCCGCTATGTGTTTACATGATCAAGATATGTATCCCCTATTGTGACCCTACAGATAACGTATCGGGAAGATGAAATTTTGTTTTTGAAGTGGGGGCAATGGATAGGAAACGCCAGAGGTAATAAGACCATACGATAACAATTCGCTCATCGATCTTTAACGAGGATCCATGATAACATTTTACAAAACAGTATCCCCGGGCAAAAAAATCCTCATATCCCTAATATACAAACAGCCGAACACAGGACCGTTTGATCCCGGGTCTCGGCAGCTCGTTGCTAATTCAACAGCTTTGTATTTATTTTCTGAATTTCACATCGATTGATATCTCCACTGTACAACTCTCATGCAATCATGCGATATTCAGAATTTATCGTCTGCTTTACGACCTTTTTTATTTGCCTTGGGGTATAATTAAGCGGCATTTAGTATTCAGCTTGAAAGCGAATTTTTGCCCCGAAATGAACGCAAAACGAGCATTCTGGTTATATGGGTTGGCCGTCCAATTTCGACTCAATATTCGCCATAGTACAACCAGTTTTCATTGGGGAAAAGCAGAAAACATTTAAATGCCTTAAACGAGGTATGTATTTGATGTTCTCTTTCGTATATTTGATCTCACAATTTCCCAAACATATCCTCTATAAAAATGCCGCCTCAAATACTTATATTTTTCTATTGTTGCACTGTAGATACCAGAGACCAATGCATTGCGTTGATTAAAAAAGATACAGACTTTTAAAAAAATTCTTTGACCAACCTATCAGCCCCCAATACCAATCTGCTAGATCCACAATCAACTCATGTCGACTTGCCAGAGCATGACAGAAAGTACCTAGATATGGCAGACAACATAAACCTGTGACACTTCATACCAATGCAGTGAAAACACGTGGTGTTCACTGACACAGCCAAGTACGCGTAACGGGATATTTGCGCTTACCGTGTGATCGGTTATATTCCCAAGACTGTAATAAGCTTCTTTTTTCGAGACATGCAACGAAACGATTCTTTAATTTTATGGAAGATGATCGTTTTATGTGACAGAAAATAGGTGAATGTGTCCGGTGGAAATTTCTTCTTTGGGCCTGCAAACCCGGAGATTTGATGTTAATCCTACGACTAAGAACAGGTTTGCTGCACGAAATGAATTCCACAAATTATTCGGAAACTTTATATTTGCCCTAATTTGTACATGTTACCATACCATATAACGTTACTTTCTAGTCTTTGCATTTTCTTAGTTATATTCTAGATCATAGTGCAGTAATTTATCTTCAACTATTATTTCCTTGTGTGATTTTTAAAGGATTTAGAAGGACCAACCGAGAAAAGTTTACATAAATTGTTATGTAGATCGGGTTGTAACACATTTTAAACTTGTCTACTTGGACATTTATTTAACAAACGTTACTCTTGTGACTTAGATAAATTGACGGTAAATGCAGTAGAATCTAGAAGCAAAGATCAATTATCGTTCGTGCATTGGGTGTACACGACGCAAATTAAAAATTTATTATGCCATGAATTAAACCTTGTTTTTTTTTCTGGACTTTTAGTTTCGGTTTTCTAGAATAGTGCTTTGTAGACTTATTTGTGGGCGGAGTTAATTTATAAATTAAAGTTTTAACAACAGTCTTGTAGTATTACAATTAGCAATTATCGATTCAATAATTCGCAAATTTATGGCTAATTGTGTTTCGTAGCATAAACAATGCACTTTTTGTCAAATATCTGAATACTAGGGACAGGGGCATTCAAGCACCATACTGCAAACGTTCACCTTGATATTTCACACAATCAGACAAATAAAACAAGATATGAGAATAACAATTACATATTGAATATCACGTACCCTTTCAATGACGAAACAGCGAAATGGGCCGCTTCTTTTGATGGCTGCAACACCCTATCTTTTAAGTTCTGAAACCCTCCAAAAGGCATCCTGATGTCTGTCGGTACCTTCGACGGTCAGTGCTCTCAAGTAAACGACAAAACCCAAGACGACTTTCAAGCCACTCTTACGAGTCTTCTATGGATTCTTTCGCACATTCCCTCAGTTTATTGAATTAAACGGTTGTAATTTAGTCTGTATTGAGAATGTCGATTCCCGCGAGATTAATTATCAATGCCTTCACTTTCTAGGAATTTTCGAAAACTATTTTAATCTGTTCACAGTGAAGGTATTCGTTCAAAGATCCTCCAGTCCTTTTCTTACTTGAAGCAGAATTCACGGCCTGCCCCTCTTCCCTCTGGCCCTCTATACCTAGACAAGATCAACACCTCACTGTGAGCGTGATAAGAATTGCATCATGGTCTTTCTATTTTCAAAAATTGATGCATCATTTTAATCTCCTGGTGATGTTGTCGACGTCACAGCGGAATCCTTCACACATGCGCACAGGTCTGCACTTAAGTTTGGCGTTCCGAACCAATCCCCAATTCCCAGAGGTCCATTAGTAAATGAAATTTCGCGATGCAATTGGCTCTTGTAATCTTGGGAGACCAAGTAATTATTTAGTTAACCACTGACTTCTTCATAATTCAACACTTCATACGATTATGACAAGACCTTGGTAAGTAATTAATCGATTTTTTTGGTTGCGACTTTGGCGGCACGCGCAGGAAGCACTGAGCGTCTCCCTGCTTCTGCCAGCCTAACTCAACATTTTCGTGCACAATAATCTCTACAACAGTATTGGAAATATTCGCCACGGAAGTGTACCCTTAAAGCGAGTGTTAATCGACAAGCAAGCAAATCGACGCACATCATCTTTTGAACTGATTAGGGAAGCATCCGTGGCTTATCGATCTTAATTAATTATCAGCTCATATAATAATGATTCGCGGGTAATCTCATTTTAAACCCTCTGTAAACCATCATGTTGACATATGCCTTCTCCCAGAGGGACGGTACGCAGAATAAGCCATATCCCTCTGAATGAACACTGTGTTGTACTGGTCTCAAGTACCTGTCATATACCCGTGTTTATCATATTTCATGTGTTAATGCAATCAAATGAGGCTAAATACAGGGTAATTTATGAATGTATCGAATGAATAAATGAATGACGGGAAAACATTCAAGTTATCTTAATAGTGAAAAGAGTTATTTTGATAATCGAGAGATCGTTATGGAAAACTTCTTTATTGGATCTATTGGGAGCTGAAATACAAAATTAAGTGAACAAGGGACATTAAAAGACATGTCGTTTGAAAAGAAAACATCAAATAAATGTTAGTTTTCCTTTCACTGAAGTATATAATCTTGCAAAAGCATTATAAAGTAACGGAAGTCACTGAGTACAGGAAGGTAAAAAGGCACAATGACATTCACTGCTCCTTAAACAACTCCATAAATAGAACAATAAAAACAACACATCAATAGAAAGTCGTTGTTTTATTACTCATATTTCTTTAAAATCAAAGACGCTTACTTAGATAACTAGGACTACGAATTGAGACATTTTAGTCAACGTCCTGAATTTGGAGATTGTTTGACATTAGCATGCCATCTTTCTAGGGCACTGCTTCGTAATAATATCAGGCGCTTAATGCCAAGCGCTTTGGTGGGTACATTCTTTAGTATTTGGGAGGACATTTGAACTTTGTAGACAACAAAAATCATATCGTCCCACATTTTTTGGTGGATTGATTCACGCTGATCGCTGCACTCGGCTGAGGCAGGGCTGTTTAATTGCCAGCTAGGCTTTATTAGTCGATTATCTCCAAACAGTGTGCAAAGACGTGGGTTATAAAAGAGGAACGTGTTCATTTTGTTGATGCCTTGGTAGCGAGTGTTTATCGATTATGCCTTACTTATAGAGCAATAAAACCTGCCCTTCTTTTCACAAGGTTGTGGATAGCGTGAAATATATCTGTAATTTTGTACAGGTAGACGCCCCTAAATTGCTGAACGAATTTCGTGCTTAATAACAGTATTTAAAGACTACAAGTGTAGACATTTGACTACAATTTGAAATTGGCCACTCTATTGTTTTTCTGTGCTGCTGCCTTGTCTGCTGCTGATGTCACTATAAATGACATTAAAAAAATCTTAAAACTTGGTTTCACAAAATGCTCTTTTCCAAGTGCATCTATATACCATGGCAAAAATTGTTGCGATGATGCATAATATTGATATTGCATTGTTTGAATATGCAGTTATGTCGTGTTAATGTCTGATGAGCTTATTCCTAAGCATGTGTTACAGAAGAGTCATCGTTATTTCCTGTGAAATAAAATATTTAATTGAAACTTTTGATCAATATCTTTAGTGAAAATAGACGCAATAACAACACCGTATTGGTATATAGGTCCTTGAATTTTTTCACAATCACAGAATGGTCTCAAAGTAGCCAACATTCAGTAGACCGCCCTCTGCTACTGCACCCCTTACATGTACTACAGGTAGTAGCTCCATTTACCACATTACAAGCGAATGGTGTAGCATACTGTACTATCCATTTCACATTTTATCCCCCCCCCACGTGTACTTTAAACATCAAACTCTCACCTGTGAGAGGGATTATAGAGTCAAAGTACCCTCTACCAGGCCCGCAGAAAATATGTGTATTCTTCTCTATCGCAAGAAAACAAAATCGCCGTCAATTCATCTAAAGACATATCTGTGAATATCTAGTGAATAATCAATCTGTGGCCCTGGTAGAGGATAGAGTCAGAGGACATATGTAAGTATGCGCGATTAAGGTAAAGGGGGTCAAGCTCCCACACTAACCAAATTATAGAATACTGATTATCTCATACCCAACTGCTGCGGGACCTCCATTTTAGCGTTTTTATCTTTTACGTCACATACAATGAATGTTTTGGTCGTCTTTGTTGATAAAATGGGACAACGGAGTTTGCCTTTAATATGGCATTTAATATTTCGGTTTGTCTACATTTGTGTTCTTAAGTACATAGCTTCATGTCTCATGATAAATATATAATTAGAAAATAAACAATATCATTACAAAAATAACTTTCCATTTTCTCGATTTGATGGGAGATATCTGATGTAACCCTATTGCTCAGAGTGAAGAGAAAGAAGGTCTGAATGCAAATATGCCAGCTAAAAGAAATGAGTTGATTGAAATTTCCATAT
>NW_019775413.1:293830-400884 GCF_001039355.2 Lingula anatina | reverse complement strand
GTGTAGGTACATCAGTCTGGGCATTACTCTATAAAACTGTGGGGACCGTTCCGTTTGGCGCTATGATCTGTCTGGTTATGTTTGTCTTTTTCGCGCCATTCTGCCTTAGATTAACAACTTTGTAATGCACTACTTGACTCATTTTACGCACTGCAAAACTGACCGCTTGCATGCAAAATTTCAAATTCTTCTATGCAGTAGTTGTCGAAATATGGATACCTTTTTGACAGAACCAAGCTTTGCCTAAGCCAAGCTTTGATCAGCCCAAAGGAACACTACCCAATTAAATCACTGCAAATTACATAATGTAGCAGCGCAATAGGCCTGAAAAACAGTTAATTGGTAGTGACACACCTGACTGCACACTTTTACATTCACAAATCTTATATGAGATAGGATGTTTTTGAAAAAAGAACGTATTTTTACCTAAGTATACCTTCGAAACTGAAATATTCCATATTAAATGTCAAGTCTGTATATATATCGGTTGCCTAGTTGTTATGTAAAAGAAAAATTATAGAAAAATTAAAACTACATGCATGAGTACTCTTGTTAAATTAGTATATATATATACCTTGTATAAATAAAATCTCCTAGAAAAAAGTGTCACCCCTAACATAACAACTAGGCAACCGATCGTCGTGTTAATTGTGGATGTGAGTAATAGAACATTGACTTACCTTGCGTAACCATTTAAATACTCCAACACCATATTTATTATATTTTCAGCTCCTAAGTGAGAGGGATACATTTTTTTACAAAGCAGTTGACATAGGAGGGAGATTTGACCCGCCACATTGCCAAGGTAGACTATGGGTAAGGCCGACCGAAGGAAACCACACCCATAGAGGAAAGAAGGTCAATGCGCCTTCTTCGTTGAAAACAACTTATGGTATTTACGAACTTGACCGCAACATTCAACAAGAACAGGGCAAACGCCAGAAGTTGTGTGCACAATCGCCGTTATTTTGGTAGGGTTTTATGTTAGGACACCAGAGATCACTGCCAGGAACCATCTACGTCGAGTGAGGGAGTATGCCTTAACTCTGGCATGGGCACCAGCCAATAATAGATGAAAGCATGTTATAATTAAGCGTTGTCAGACTTCATGAGGCATAATAAGGGTTTGGAGAACAGCTGGTTAGAAGTATTTTTCTTATTTTCTTCCTCTGGTCGACAGGACTCACCACACATAATCATAGCATGGGGTGCAATGGCTACTGTGGTGTAGACGAGATGGCAGTGGTCAACAGGAACCTTAACACAGACCCAGGCCCGTAGCCAGGGGGGGTTCGGGGGGTTCGAAAGAACCGCCCCTTTTGCTGGGAAAAAGGTCCACTCGGGGTAAAATTTGATCAAGGTACATCACGTTTTTATGGAAAAAGGTCCACTTTTTCAGAAAAAGAACCCCCCTTTTGAAATTGCTGGCTACGGGCCTGCAGACCCATGCATCCAAGCACTGGAAAGGAATTTAAGGACATCTGTCGAGAATACCTATCGGGACCATGACCACCCTTTTATGTTTCAGCATGATAATGCTCCTCCACGTACAGCCAATTCAACAGTAGGCAGGTTATATACGAACCACGTCCAGACCCCCTGATGGCTAGCTCAGTCCATAGATTAGAATCTCATTAAGAATGTGTGAATTATCCTCGGACATGGATAACTGAATGATAACCCTGCAAATAAAAATCAACTCATGCTAGCTTTCCGCCGTGTGTGGAACGACATCACTACGCAAACGTTACAGAACTGTTAGACCCCACGCACATGTACACGCGCCAGGTGCGTCCCCCAATCCCGAGGACACCGTACAAAATACCAAAATGTGGCTTTTATTTTTTCCCTATAGTAAGCTTATTCACTGGTCGTGCAGTCAGTAATTTTTTTTTTTTTTTTTTTTTTGTGGAAAAATTCATTTAAAAGTTAAATAAAGAATATTTATTCATGACATGATTTTTTGTATCACTTTATGCATTGCGTTGGGAGTGACATATTTTTTGCAAGGGTAGGATATACTTATATGTATTCCATGTTTTCTTATGCTTTCGGTGGGTAACCCATTTATCATTCAATGAACAAAAACTTGATTTTAGAGTGTTTGATTTTCTCTGCTTATGTACTGTAATTTATCATTCAAGCTGGGTCCAGAAAACAAACGAAGGTTTAAGTTGGTGCCTAAACGTAGCATCGGTGACCTCGTTTTGGTATGTATTATGTCATTTTGTTGTTGCCAAAACGAGACAACGGTATGTCGTTGGTTAACATCTATCTATTGACATGGAGAAATAGCTCTTATACCTCAAAAGGAACAGGTTATGTGGAAATATACAAGTGTATTTTCTTGTCAATCTTATAACGGGATTTTGTTCGTTGAACGATGCATTTCTACATTGTTTCATAGCATACTACTCACATGAAACGTCGTTGATACTAGTGCTTAAATGTCAACATCTATACCCACAGTGTCACTTACTGTTGAAAAAAGGAGGGTCGGACTGCTTAACAAAACAATATTCTTAAATATTGGATATTTGTGCCAAGACAGACGAACGTTGTCTTAAAAGACCAAAAACAACACGTTGTATTCATCCCGTCCCAGCCAACCACTGGTGTCGGTAAGGAAGGTGTCATTTTAGATGTAATTAACTACATAAACACAGTGAACATCTCATATCTTATTCAATGAACCTGCATTTCTATAGACTATAGATCATGCAGTTATTGCTTTGACGATGGTTGTGCACTAACACTTTCTTGGTAATCTGCGCACCGCTTTCAATTACAATAAATGTATATATCTGCACCGCATGCAGATTCACGATTTTACAAAGGGGTACACAAGAATGGTTTCTTTGACTTACTTCGCTCAGTTAATAGACTTAATACGAAACAGAGACGAAACTAGATTTACTTTAAAATGAAGGGTACTGGTAGAAAAAGTGTAATGTTTCTCTTTTTATACATTTTTTTCTTTGGTGGGGGGTGGGGGGGGGGTTAAACGTGAGAGCTATACCCTTTTTGAATTCGTCTTTAACTACAATATAGCTTCATTGTACATGAGGTCGGACTCGTTAATCAACGGCGATACGGTAATTTCCACAGGTTTGTTTAAAGTATTAATAGGATACATATCAAATCAATGAATAATAGTGCGTATCACTTTGTGTATTAGTCTTGAGTTTCATTATTGTACCGTCGGCTAACACATTCAAGACGCTCCAGGGACTAGGGTTAGGAAAACGTCACATGTGAACTTAAGTCAAGCTCCAATTGGACAACCGAGATATGAGTTGATGGAGGTTTTTTTACTCCCGGTAGCAGACGATATAGATTTGAACAATGGACGCCTGAACCATAGCAGCAATCATGCCAACGAATAAGACTTCACGTCCTTGCCCATGTATTATGGTGCTGCTGGTTTTATACAACGTTGAATATTTAGTTGCACAAATGGCGAAAAAGTAAGTGCACTTACATGTACAGTGTTTGTGGTCTCTGCTTGGGCATGTTAGGACATACTGCATTAGATAATTGTGCTCTGTAGCGTTCTGCTTACCAAGATGTAATGAGATAGCGTGGTAGTTTCAAGCCAGTTGTAGAAATAAGGTGATTAGGCGCCTTCAAATAATTAAAGAACAAGTATACAAATACAAGCTATTTTTACCTCCGCCAAGGAGGTTATGTTTTCACCCTTGTTTGTTTTTTTTGTCTGTCTGTCTGTCTGTCATCAACATACAGGTAACTCAAAAAGTTATGGACCGATTTTGATGAAATTTTCAGGAACTGTCAGAAGTGGGTCAAGGAACAGATGATAAGTTTTTGGTGGTGGATCAATAATCAATCAATAATCAAAAATCAAAAAACTAAATCATTATAGAATGAAAATTTATGGGTGAAACGGCATTGGGTGAAGACTTTGCTGCCTTGGCGGAGGTCTGCGCTCTCGGAGTGCTTTTCTAGTTTATTTAATCTTATCTCAACAGGTCACCCTTCGATAATGAACATGATGCCTTATTGAATCTGGACCATTTAACATTCAGCAGTGGATACGATGGCAGAATTCGGCCTCATCTTAGTGTGGGTAAGTAAAGTACCGGGGGAGGGGGGTATAGCAAATCATAGATATTTCGCTGATAAGGAACAGCAGCGTCTACTAGGGCATTATAGTAAGTGCGGTCGTCCTGGACAATTTTAGAATATTATGTTAACTAAGTTAGTGTCTTCACTCAGTTCACTCAGTTCGATAAAAAGCATAATTACCTAGCTGGTACTCCTTTTATGCTTGTAAACTTTAATGGAAAGCAATATTTGACGCATATGCCGTCTCAGTTTATTATTAATTGACTTTCCTTTGACTTAATGCATTAGGGAAGCATTGCGTTTACTTAAACCTGTAAGTGAAAGGCGGGCAGTGGGCTGTACATTTGTACATGTAGTCATTTCCCTCAATTGTTTGTTTTTTCCCACAGGAACACCAGACACCATCAGAGTCAACCTGGCCATTAACATATTCAGTGAATTCAACGGAGCAGACATGGTAGCTATTGTATTTTCTTCTCGTTTCGTCATATACTAGCTGTAGTTCGTGTATTGACTATAGAGAATATTTTGCTTTTGTTTTACAACTGTCGTGCTGGTGTAAAATTATGGTTTTATAATATTTGAGAACACAATATACATGTATGTTTGTGTACAGTACCTATATGTTTGTGTATTCGTACCTGTATATTAAATCGGCGGTCATATGTGAAATCATAACATTTATTTTTATAAATATTCAGATAAACTTCTGTTGATAAAGACGCTTTGCAGACAATGTAAATCTTGAAAATCAACAAGAATGGTTCTCTTCTTTAAAAAGTATAAAACTATATAGGTCTACCATGTAGTTTCGATTGCTAAAGCAGTATTGTTAATCTAATACTTTAATTTGCTGGCAGGACTTCACTGTAAATCTATACCTTCGGCAAATGTGGAGCGATCATCGTTTGGTGGCCAGCGCCAATAACTCCAATCGCGTGACCGTTACCTTGTCCGACAAAGCGCTCTCAGATCTCTGGGTTCCTGACTTATTCTTTCCAAACGAAAAAAGGTCATGGCGGCATGACGTCACTACGCCAAATGTCATGATACGTATTTCACCTGAAGGTGATATCCTTTACTCACAAAGGTAAAGTTCACACACGTACATTAACGCTCGCATATACAACCGTACATTGTTATGTGTTAGGTGCACGGTACTGAACACCTTCATATAAACATGCTAAAATGATTTGATGATAGACTATGAGTACTGTAAGCACGATTCTACTACAATTTCGGAATCTAGACGTGTTATGTTCTTTAAAGTTTCTTTCTTGATACAGTGTCCGATTAAGCATTAAAACAGATTTAGCTTGACGGTCTTTTCGGGTATTTTAAGTCGCTCAAAGTTGCCAAAATGACAATCTCTGTTATCCTGGGACCCTGTTGGACCAGAAATCAATACGAAACCATTTTTAAGTTCATCTATAAGGGGCATAGAAGTGACTACTGGACTACAATGCATCATTTGCATCATTGACTAAAACCTGGTTATGTGTGCGTTATTATAGCAACCCTACAAAACAGTTATGGAGTTGATTTGATTCGTAAAATCTTAAAGTATTGTTTTTATCCTCAAAATTGTTTCAGCCATATTTGTGTATTTCAACAACTAGTAATACCCTGGCCAACTTGATGATACTGTTGTTCTTTAAATTGACAGAGGTGGGAGAGATATAACTGCCACTTACTGTAAATGATATAATGTTTTTTTCATTATTGACAAAATACGTATTATGAATGTTTGCAGGTTTATTTATTCGCCTGACTTTGTATACATATGGTTTTTATTGCAGGCTATCGCTAAAATTAGGCTGTCTTTATAACTTCATCGATTTCCCAATGGATTCTCAGACATGTGAGATACAGATGAAAAGCTGTAAGTCCACCAAGTTGCCCTTTAAAGCTTTGGTTGGTTGTTTTATGCACAGTTTCAACTTATGTTATACGATCTAGATATCTTAAAAAGATGAACATTTTCAACCAAAGTGCGTGTTCATTTAAAATCTTTAAACTACTAAATAGAATTCATGTTATTAAACACGTTAAAGGCAATACGATGTGTAGTTTAAATATCCTAATGAATAGACAAAACTTGTCCTTTGTAATACTTTTCAGACGCACATACCACCAACGACGTGATATATCAATGGGACGACGATCCTCTTCAGACAGAAACGACCCTCTTTACTCCAGAGTTTACCTTAGAGGATTGGTCACTAATATACAACTGCACAGGAAGAACTATCACAGGTAAATTCCCTATCCAAGATAACATACACCGAGGTGGCACGTTTCGAAAATCGGCAAAAAAAATTTGGTTAGTTCTCAAACTGCGAAAAGAAATTACCATAACTTCTTCTCAATACCTGTATATCACAAAGGGAGGCCATTAGGTTGGGACATTAATAACAATACAACATTAATTTGTCTCGAGGGGCTGATTGCTTCCTCATTTCACCTTTGCTTACAAGTACTGTATATTGAGTTCGCCGTAAACCTTATATCTTTCCTAGGAGAATATAGCTGCATCTCGGTCAAGTTTCAACTCAAACGAGACATACGCTTCTACTTGTTGAAACTTTATGCCCCTACAGTTGTCGTTGTGCTGTTGTCTTTCCTCAACTTCTTCATAGACCCACGGGCAGTCCCAGCAAGAGTCTCAATCGGGCTTATCACCGTTCTCACCATCACAACGCAAAGCGTCAGCATCCAAGACCGCCTTCCAACTGTCTCCTACATCACAGCGGCTGACGTATGGCTGACAGCGTGTCTTCTCTTCGTATTCGGTTCCATGTTGGAGTACACGGCAGTTAATGTGCTGCTACAAAAGGAAAAGAAACGAGAAAAGAAAGGAATTGGAGCATTGGCTGGAAATATAAACAAAGCGGTAAGTGCCTGTCTGCAAGAGCCACCGTCGGCTATGATACAATATATTAAGGACGGTAGAATTTAACTCGGAGAAAACATTGTAAAGTCGAATTTAATACAGGCACTTATAAACAAAATAAAGTGCATTATTTCAATAAAAATTAATTTAAATAAATTTAAAAAATAAATTTTGATTTCAGTTCAGGGATTCGTTTTCCACCGACTTGAATGGGAGCAAAGTGGATCTTCACGTAGAAGTCAATGGCGCTTTAGGAGCATCTGAATTCGACAAACCTTGGCTAACTATGAGCAATGTTGACAAAGTAGCGAAATTTGTTTTTTTCATCGGATTTGCCGTATTCAATATTATATATTGGAGTGTGTATTTAATTGTGCAGAAATAGCAGACACAGACCGGGGATTCCCGTACCTTTGTTTTGAAATAGCATTGACAAGAAGTCGTTTATGTTGAATACAAAGGTCTGGTTAAGTAACGGTAATCGTGTGAGCAATCAAAATGGGTTTTCCGCGGTTTTCAAAATCTAAATTATTTTATCACATTTCTGACAATGATCCAACAAGATTCTTTTACTCTTTAGATCAGTTCAAGATAAGTCAGTCAGTTAAATAAAGCACTGTGTCTGAAACATAAGTCAAGCCTGTTTTTAGATAAAACGGGTACGATGTTAAATTTGACTTCCACTGACTGGACAGGACTTCTCTGGCCAATTTCCTTGCTGAGTTATTTTGATCAACCAGCCCCATGTGTTGGCCCCGTTTCTCACACGTGCTGAATGCTGTAAGGGTTTGAATTAAAACTTTTAATTTCTTTGATGATTTATTGAATTATGCTTTTAATGTAACATGTAGACTTTTCCAGGAACACAAGCACTTAATTCCATAAGCAGGGGCAGATCCAGAGCTATTTTCTGACAGTCTTCAAGATTATCTTTGTTGATCAATCCTCCAATTTTGACCGTCTTCCAACAGGAAAAATTACATACCTATCTATGTAAACTTGAAAATCTGACCGTCTTCTGGATGACCCAGAAGACGGCCTAAATCCGCCCCTGATAAGTAGCTATACTAAACTACTACCAGAAAAGTGTCCCCTCTGACAAGGCAATGATTTATTTCCACAATAATTTTATATGTACAGTACATTAGAATACTCTGTGTAGGGGGTCACCTTTTCTTTTAATTGTACCATAAATATTGAATAAAGATAAATTGCATCCTTAATGGGATTATGTTAAACACGAAGTGCTGTAATTGTGACTAATACATCGCCAGGTGTCTTACACACCTGTTAATTGGGTACACGCAGCACACATAAAGAATGTTACGCTGAGGTACTCAAAGGCATGTTCGCAACCAGACTACAATATCTTTGATTTTGACCGTGTAATGCCACCGGATGGCCAGGAGACCCAATCGCGTTAATGTACTTGGCTTGGCTTAAGTATGTCCAATGCATTGTGAATGATTCAGCCTCATGTTGCGTTCAACTTCGTTATAACTAATTTCATACTAATACCAGTAAAAAGACGATGTGCATGCACCCTCCCAACAGCTCATATTCCGTGAGTAAATGCGGCCAGCACAAACTGGGGATGGGAGGGTTAATATATAGAGAGCTAACTTATATTTGTAAATTCAACAATGTGGGCTAGAAATTTAACAGGAATCAAGTCGTCTGCTTCCTGTATTTTTTAGATAAGCAAGTTGAAAAAAATTAATAGGTTGCTTAGATAGTTGGCGATAGAGACACTAGGAAAATGACAAATGTGGAGGGTACCTAAAAAGGTACCTCCAATGCGATCATCTAGATTATCTATTCGTGTTCACAATTAATTTGAGACGTGGGGATTTCACACTGTGCGTCTGCGTTATCTTACTAAATATTTGTGCAATTTATTTATACTTTGAACAATCTTGTTTATGTTACATGTAAAGTCTTCTTTAACATAGCCGAGATTTTTATTAGCCTTATATACTTATATTATAATTTTAGTCTTTTTTCATTACTTGTAAGCGGCACTGATCAAATAAATAAATAAATAAATAAATAAATAAATAAATAAATAAATAAACAATTGTTTATTTGGAGTTAACGGTTTGGAATTATGAGTCTCAGAAAAATAAAGCTATTCTTTACGAGCGCCCCCTTATGAACACCCAGCCTGAGAGGGCTATATGTTATCTTTTATCTGTCACCAGGTATTCTTTTAATCGTCTATGACACATCGTGGGTAAGACTAAAACTTTTTGTTCTGACCACAAGCCCATCGCATACGTATAATTAGAACGGTAACTTTGCTGTATTGTCTACCGTCCTCAGACGAGTGAGTGTAGTCCGAAATGGAGAGGCTTATATCATACTTCACTTTGTCAGTATTACTAAATGTATTTGGCTGGAGTAGATCTCAGCCTGCGCTAAGGTAAGTTTATCTCTTCTTAACTTAATATGATGGAATTCTATTTTTTTTCAAGTGTCGTATTTGTGTGTCTCATAAAGGTTAATTGAATTTCTCACAGGATTGCCTGACAAAGCTGTTTTTAAAAATGTGTACGTAATAAATTTAACCGCGTCTCGTTGATGACAAGGGTATTTCAAACAAGAAACAAGAGGCGATTCATGCATGAACCATTTTAAAGAATTTTACGTATTTTTATTGATGTGCAACTACACCATCTAATTACCAATATTATCCAAGTGCGCCTTTAATTTACGCATTTACGCCATTAATCTAGATACTGACTAAAATGCACGTGCTATGGTTATTTAACTAACTTTTTGTTGGCGGGACTCTGTTGTCTTACACATTAAATCACCCATTTATTCAAGTTTACTTTTTTATCCAGATATTTAAATTGAATTCATTTGATACAGTTTATTTAAATGGTCCACCTCTATTTTTGACACATACCTTGCTAACACGGTCATTCCAAATGAACCGTTCTTAAAACTGGCACAAATACAGGTTGTACGCAACAAAGACCTTTTTCAGTGTAGAATGTGGTAATGTGACGCCCTTCGTGTGAAAACGTATTGGCTTTTTAAGTTTAACCATAAATGTAAAACCAAAATCTTATGCCAATGTCTTTTTGCAATTTCAAGCTATGGTATTTGATCTACCACATCATCTATCAATTATGTTTTCGTTCCATAACAAACATAGCACAGCAGAGCAACACGCCTCCTTCAACCGCGTGTTGACAAACGGCACATATGACAGCCGAATACGTCCGCATCTGCCTGATGGTAAGTGAACCGTGTTAAGTTCGTCTCCAACTGGGGTATAAAGAAAACACGGTGATGGGAGTTTTAAAAAAAATCCTGTTCCAAGCGTCTGCGCCGGTCATGCTTTACGGATTATAATTTAATCTTCAATATTTTAAAATAAATATCGCATGTGTGTGTGTGTGTGTGTGTGTGTGTGTGTGTGTGTGCGCGCGCATGCAGAATGAGATTTCACGATCTATTTGGGGTATAAAAACAACGATTTTTTCTCTTTGTCCGTTCATTTAAGAGAACTGTGGAAACTGCTCTTTTTATGTAGGAAAACCAACCAATGTCACAGTTGATATAGCAATCAATGGTTTCGGTGAATTCAACACAGCAAATATGGTAAAGTATTCATCATTCTGATCCTTTCTATGTCGGCAACGCTTATGATCTAATATTATGAAACTGTTGTGTTTTCATGAGTTACTCCTTTTTTATCAGTAAATTTTACTTTTACCATATTCCAAGTCTATCATATCTATTGACGAAGACGTATTTCTTAAATCGATTGATCTTAAGGTAAACTTTTCTGCATTAACTTTTCGATTCAAACTCAAGATATTCTTTATATGTCTTATATTGCAACCAATAATGCTATGGAACCAATCCAATCTATTAAACATCAAAGTGAGGGGACTTGAATAACGAAGAGAACTGTATTGACAGATGTTAAAATGAATAAACCCTCCCAGTATGCCGTTAACCGGTAGCAAAAGAAGTTGACATAAAAAGCACATTATGTTAATAGGACCCCAAAACATTTATGGTAAAAACGAAAAAAAAAAAAAAAAAAAAACGACAGGCCAGCGGTTTTGTTTTTCTGAAATAAATGTACACGCGTTATCCCGTAACCCATATTATAAATGTCAAGGGCATGTGTTCTACATCAGATGAATCGTTTTATAGTCTTTTCAGGCGTAAAATCTACGTATTTTGGCACTGTCACAATTATTTAATTTTAACATCAGAATTTAATTCATTTTAGTACAAGGATTCACAATAAAAGCGGCCGCCATCGGCCAAATTTCGAACATCATACTTGAGTTTGTCATTTTATTGCTTCTTTCTCGGCATCGTATTGAACTTTTCGATCAAGGAGACATAAATGTCAAGGGCATGTGTTCTACATCAGATGAATCGTTTTATTGTCCCAGCTGGCAGAATCTTAAGTTCCGTTTCATAGATCTAACAGATTTCCAGTCTTGCTTCTTAGATTTCCTTTATCAGTTTATGTAATTATTTCGACTATCTGGCATAAGATAATTATCATTCTGTATACATGCATTGTAATTAAAAAGATGACAGATTTGTTGGATTAAGGGACTATCCGCAGAATTTTGTCGTGAAAAGTACCATAAATAGACTCTCTGGCACATCGAGTTCCGTCCCGAAGATTCAACAGATGGATTTGTGTTTGATCATTTTCCGTTAATTGACCTAAACCGATTCAGCAGTGATAGTGATCTAGGTGCAGGTCAATGAAACACGTCTTTCGGGTATATAAATGGCTAGTTTAAACAGAATGCAAGGTTGTTTAGAGGGCCAAAGTCCCAGGAAAGCTCTTAAACATCAAATTAATTATGTTGTAAATAGTTCTTATAACTAAACATGATTCTCGCCCACAGGACTTTTCGGTTTCCATTTATCTGCGCCAACGTTGGAATGATCCCCGGTTGGCATTTAATGCATTCAACTTAAGCAGTGCAACCGCCATCACCCTCTCTGACAAGGTACTGACAGACATATGGGTGCCAGACCTGTTCTTCTACAACGAAAAACAGGGATGGAAACATGATATAACGACCCCGAACGTTCTGATTAGGATAGCGCCATCTGGTGATATACTGTACTCACAAAGGTAATTAGGAGGTTCTGTCTAGATCTGTCACTGCCACTGCAGTTAAACATGCATTAATAAACCACACAAAAATGCTTGAAAAGATGGCACAAATACCTGTACATATGGGACATGAATTTGTGTGAGACAAAACTCAACTTGTAAACCATTCGTTTTAAGTGATTGTGTATGTAAAACAATTGTGCAACGGTTCTTTAACTTTATGCTACATATTGCTTACATAATCGCGAACAATAATAATAATAATAATAATAATAATAATAATAATAATAATAAGCGATTCAAACTATATTTCATTATTTGAATATGATACTTCCACCATCATCGGTATGAATTGTCCACAATGTACAGATATTGCAGGATGGATGAATTGGTCCTTTTTTAACACTAGAATCTCTATGAAGCTTTCCTGCCTGTACGATTTCTACAAATTCCCAATGGATTCACAGACCTGCAGGATTGAAATACACAGCTGTGAGTATTGTTTAGATGACTACAAGTAATGAAAAACGCATAATTCTTAATTACATAAATTGTGTCTATAGGAACTGAATATGTGACGATCGGTATATGTAAAAGCGCACATGTGCAGTTATTATTTTTTTTAAATTATGTTTCTAAAGTTGATAGAAATTTACTAGATATAAATAAAACTCCTCAAAGTCACTCCGAGGTGAAGGTGTCTCATTCCTCCTGAAGTTGGCTCATGCCAAATCAAGAAATGATAACAAGTTTACAGTCCTCAAATATTTGGCTTGGGTTAACTTTTCAACTTGGATTATAAAATGAACCAAATGAAAATAATTTGGAAAGAAACAGAAGTATTATTACAACCTGCTCCCACAACTGTCGTTGCGGATTATTTAAAAGAACGAAAGTTGCTTTCTAGTGTAATCAGTTTCAATTACTCACGTTTTTTAATGTCCCTACCAGATGCGTACACCACTGAAGATGTCAACATTTTCTGGAAGGAGACAGATCCTATTCAGAGAAAAGACGATCTTTATCTGCCGGAATTCACATTGGAAAGTGACTCTCCTAAATACTGCACCACAGGAACTTCCACGGGTAAACGTTATGATGCTGTATATAGCCGGGAGCACTGTTTATTTAATTGAATGATTTCATCATCGCTTTTGGACTAGATAAAATGTCATTTCCCGATACCCCTTCTTACAAAATTGCCCCTCCCCCCCCCCCTGCGGAAAAGGGAAGTTAACAAAGATGCCTGCCATTTTTTTGCTTATCTAAGTAAAAATAATCCTGTATACGCAAGAAAAGTCCAATTGTACAGTATCATTGATTGATCATTGAAACTAAAATTAATTACAATCATATAAATTTCCAGGAGAATACCCTTGTATCTACGCCGAATTTCAGCTGAGTCGGGACATGCGGTATTACGTTCTAAACGTCTACGCTCCATCTTTCGTAGTCGTCATTATCTCCTTTGTAAACTTCATGATAGATCCCAGAGCGACGCCAGCGCGCGTGTCGATAGGTGTCATCACTGTGCTTACCATCACTACGCAGAGCGTGACTTTACAGCAGAGGTTGCCCAGAGTCTCCTACATAAAAGCTGTAGACGTGTGGATGGCAGTCTGTCTAATATTTGTCGTAGCATCTATGTTGGAGTATGCAGCGGCCAATGTCATGCTCCAGAGAGAGGCTAGACAGAAGGAAAAGGCAACTAGACCAGAGAAAAATGCCAATATTAAGAAGGCTGTACGTAAAAATAATCCAGGCATACCACATACATATAGTATTAGAGTCTCACCTAAGCATATTGCTCGTGTGTGCTTTGTAAATTATTCAAAACAATAACATGCATTCGAATCCTACTCAAAGCTGATGTTTTGTCCTTATGTTTTCCCCCCAAAATGTAATATATTGCATCGCATATTGCTGTTAGGCTATGGGATTCTATAACGAGTCGTCATGTGCAGTTTTGGAATTACCTTATTCTAAACTACTTTTGTTAAGCTTTTGACATGCTGAGCTGTTAAATGCCATGAAAGTGAATTGACAGATTTTGTGATCAGTTGTTGAAAACTCTTCTTACAGTTCCAAGGCCCTATGGACAACATGATAATGTCAAACATCCCTTTGACATTACCAGAAGTAGCCGAGGCTGTTCCTCTAAGACGACAAAAGCAGTGCCATGTTTCAGCAGACAATTTGGATTTCACGCCCCTACACTCAAAGTGGAACGCTGACAACTTGGATAAATTATCACGAATAGCCTTCACCTCAGCTTTTTTGCTTTTTAACGTTATTTACTGGTGTGTTTACATGTTAGCCTTGGTGTGAATATAACTGGTATGTAAGTATCTATATATATGTTTTGGATTTCAATTTGGGCTGGCCATGTAGGAAACATAGAATTTTCAACTTATTGGTGACACCATGTCGCATCTACCTAGCCCTATGTTCTTCACTACCAATTTACTTATAATTGATGCTTACATAATCGAGAATAATGATGACTATATTTTAGAATATGAAAATGAAAATGAATTTAAAATGTTTGTCAAGGTACATAAGATGGTAGCAATCAAAATAACCCTTGTAAGGCAAAAATGTTTTGTAAACCCCAATATGCTAGATAGTTATTTATGATAACGGGAGGTTGTTCTTATGTATGGATTGTATCTAACTAAAATGTACTCCGGTGGGAATTTCAAGGGATGTGATAATTATCCCGAGCTACTTATAACTCATAATTGACTATGACTTATATTTTAACCTGGCCTAAGCTGATTTTAAATCCCCCTGGTCAAGATTAAAATATAACATGCACACATTCTTTTAATACGAATTAAAATTTGCTGTAAATATTAAAACGGTTACGCATATTAGAGTTGTATACTGTTATGATTCTGCTGGTAATAGATCGCAAAAATAATTGCTGCATTAACTGACACATTGTTAAATAAAGAACATCTTTTGGGCAGACTTGATTGGGCTCATGCCACAGGCAATTACTCCACTTGTCAATTTATCTTTAACCCGAAATAACTACTAGGAACAACTGGATGGGTTTATATTTCCAGTGTAGAAATATCTGGAGTCTTTAATCCACCCACTCTACCTACCCCCTTTTATTCCTCCCCGCTATCCTCTAAGGCAAAAACTAATAAAAGAAAAGTGTTGCACAAGTAGTCTTATCTTTATGCCATTATCCTTCTACAAAAACGAAAAGTTTTATGTTTCTTGGCCATAACAACAACAGTAGGAATATAACTTTATCTTGCAAATTGTATTTTGATATTATCTTAATATTATTTTAATTGTATCTTAATAAGCTTTTTATAAGTTTGCTTGGTCGTATCGATTCTCACGCCCAAACCAAAACTGCTTTACAGAGAAGGAACATTACATAAAGTCGACAGTGTTTACGGAGGAAATACTAGAACTCGCCTCAGACGCGCTTTTTAACGAGTAAGAACGGAACCACTTACGTGATTTATTATTAGGTCGATTGTAGCAATGACCTTATGTGTTATTAAATGCATTATTCTATTGAGAATTGTCCAATGCCGTGACTGCTACCTAATAATACGATTTTTGTATTATGCCTGTGTCAAAGAGCGACGTGCCTTGTTGAGTCAAGGACTTACCTGCTCTATACCAGGCGAGTCCATGACGCGGTGAAAAGCGCTCACACTGACCCAAGGAAACAAACTCCATTGCAGTGAACAACTTCAAGGCAAATTAGGATACGGAGAAATAATTTTGTTTTTCTGGAGTTAGGTCCAGGGAATCGAAATGTTTATTTATACGGCTTAGTATACTACCGCAATAACAGTTGCGTTAACCTGTTGTGAAGTATGCTATTGTTAGTGTACATAGGAATTTTTGCCAGACATTAGCACGGTGTGCAGTGTATGGACTAAGTCTGGAGGTTCTGGCATAAACTATACCCAAACTCCATACTCCAGCTGTAAGGTAAGTGGTTTAGAAATAAATGGAGAAAAGAGAGATAGACTGGGGCCTGTTTATGTGTTTTGTATCCATGTTTCCTTGGTTGCTTATATATATTGTTTGAATAATATGTTACGGAACCGATTATCTTTCGCAACCATTTCTGCTCAGACGATTTTCTTTGACAAATAGCCTAGAGGTGTAGGCTATATCAGGCAAGTGTTTCTTTTTAAAATTCAATTTATATGTAATATATCACTTCTGTACGTGATAAATCAGATTGAACATGCCCTAATCATGTCTACCAACCGCCGAGCTTGGGTAATGTTCTAAACAAGAACTTCATTACGTAATAATACAACATATGCCA
This sequence comes from Lingula anatina, assembly GCF_001039355.2. Next base: position 384,483 of record NW_019775413.1, on the reverse strand, counting down.
GTCCGTCAAAGAATGTATGGGCTTTGCACAAGTAAAACTGCTAGATAAATGCCAGTTAGCCCTGCGTATATAAAGACATTGTCTGAATTCTAAAATGGTCAGTAAATACGACCAGTAATTAAGCTGATTGTTTGGACCGCAACACAAAATGCTCCAAAGACGGGTTACTGACGAGCGAGTAGGGAAGAAGAATGGGATTTCACTGTTTCTGCTAATATTTGTTCAGTTTCTTTTCATTTGCTATGCCTGCGCGTGCCCCCCCCCCCCACACACACACACACAGAGAGAGAGAGAGAGAGAGAGAGAGAGAGAGAGAGAGAGAGAGAGGAGGGACCGTATATTACTGAGACAAAATATACATATATGATAAATGAGTGTGTTAAATGTTAATATAATATAATATAAACTCTCCACAGGCAATAGTTTGGGGATCCTACATGTATAAAGTGGGTACCTTGTATTGACATCGTTAGCTTTCCAAAAAGAAAGATGTATGTAATGTTTTAAACAAGGGTCATACGGGTGATTAACATTGCTCAGTTTGAGTGCCGGGTAGGTGCTACTGCAATGCAGTAAAATTATGCAAGTGTTCAATGTATCTGGGTGTTTGTCTGTGTATAAATCTATGAAAATAGACATCGAAAATCCAAATACTTTGAGGTTCACTGCAAGTGATAGACGGATACAATACAAGTACAAATGTTGTCGTTATCTCTGTATGCCAGGTAAACTCTTACTCCCCCTAGATAAAATATATTCTGTAGCTTTGATTAGATCATCTGTCCGCATATCCCTTTTATGACGACAATTACATTTAGCCTATTCGGACAATTGCTTGGAGAATTGACTAACTAGTATACTGTGGATTGATTGACCCCTCTCCAAACTGCAGAATGTGTAGACATGTTACCACATCGATTATAATATCTACTGAGTACTTCATCAATATGATAAAGACAGAGAGAATTTATTTCTTGCTCACTTCGTGTACATGTACGTCATCTGTAATTTAAACTGACAGAAAATTAAAAATATATATTTGAATATGCTCTTTGCTCTTTCGTTTATCGTTAATGAATTTCAGTAGACGAGCATGGTCTCTGGCCTGATGGCATTTTCCGTCATTTTCGGATATCCTACATATGCACACCACGTGTTTCAGCCTACCTACATGTGCCTTATATCTACAGGTAGCTCGGTATAGCAAATAACGCTACTTTATTTACGTCACATAATGTTGTATATACAACACATTTAATGGAAGGCACATAGTATACGCAAGGTTTTATTTATGGAAATACAGCATTTACCAGCTATAATTTGACATTTTCGAAAACTAGTGAAAAGGGATTGACATCCTGAACTTGGTGAACTGACTACACATACACATATTTGAGAACAGCACTGGGATGTAGCGCCCCCCCCCCCCCCCATAAAAAAGTAAATAAAGATTGTCTTTTGATTCAAAATTTTGTCTTGGAAATAAAACAGCATAACGATATTCGTATTCAATTGCGAGGTGGACACTTTCTACAGCGAGAGTGTTATATTTCCAATAATACTTCCATGGTCTGAAAAGAGACTTGACACGGTATGTCTTGCTAAATGTCTCATAGAAAAAGTATATTAATCAAACTTGTAATGTTCGTGACTTGCAGAAACCACAATAAACCAGCGCGAAATGCAATACCGCGAGATCGGGTCAGATTTCTTCTAGAGAAAAACAACAATTCAAGCCTTGTCTTTGATCGCATGTTGACTGGGATGTCAAATGATTTAGGTGGGGCTTTGAAGGTCGTTGTTAAGTGAATAATATCGATTTAAGGTCGTGAGGTCAAGTAAGAGTACCTGTTCTGAATATTTATTTATTATCTCACGGTCAATGTGCAGGTATGCGAGAGATGACGTAATACACTGTTCCATTTGTTATTCGGCACAATTTTCAGGACCTAAACATCTTAAGCCCGTAACCGACGTGTGGCATGCATATAAATTGTAACACTTTTACTTGTCATATGGAAAACCTGCTGCCTGTCGCAAATATCAACAACATTGTACGAATTATAAGGTTGTGTCTGAAATATTTGTTGTATTTGACAGAAGGGAAGTTTTGCTGAGCCGAAACTCTGGGAAAATAAGACGAAATTCAGGTTTGTTGGTGAATTTTTGAAGATACATTTCACCATCCCTCTCTTAAAGAAGAAAACGTAACATTATGACAAGCCTTAAACTTTGCTGTGAAGAAATAGAGGTTTTGGTATCTGCTGCCCAGCATGTGGAATGATAAAACCCAGCCTCTTCGTGCTGCAAGGGCGCTGGCTTACTTCTGCCGTGATATAAATATTCAGTTACACGCAAATTAACCACAAACACGCAACGCTGGTCTTAAAATGTTTATTGGTCCTTAAAATACACAAACAAGTCTACACTTCAACCAATAATTTAAATTTTTCATGTGATATTTTCAAGTTAAGAGTGAAAATGGTGGGGGCTTGCAAGTGCTGATCGAAGAATTGTCGAAAAGCAAAGCGGATTTCTCGTTAGTGCTTTTGTCTGTTTTAAATCTAACCAATATCATTTTCAATAATTGCAACATATCATTTAATCTGGTCTCATGGAAATTGTATGATGTGTTCTACTTTTTCTAAAGGCAGAGGTTATTTTGAATTGATTGTTTTGGTCCAACTGCTTTATTTATATATATAGTTTATCTAACATTTGCTTTTTTGTAATAGAGTTTCACTGCAACCCGTGATTGTGCAACTTTTTTCAACTAAAACCATTTAGCAAATTTCACTTATCGCATTAAATCTGTCTACCAAAAGGCTTTATTGAACCACTGACTCAAATACACGGCTTTGTAACTCACTTTCGACAAGAACACATATGCTTTATTGCTTCTCGCTTCTTGTTAAGATTCAAGCTAAATATTTGCAGCTACTATTTCTGAAGGCATTCAGAAAAGTCTAAGGTTAGGTTTCTATGTCTCTTTCGTTCTGATTGATCAGTGGCTTTGGGCGCTTAGCTTCTCTCTGATGATGGAGGGGGGTATCTGGGAAAACAACATGCCGTCGCAGGCAGTCCATTAAGAGGTTGCACAATTTGTTATTGATCTTACACAGTATACACAGCTTTGGTTTCGGCTGACAACTAGGTGGCCATTGTGGCCATTGTCCAGAAAGTATAGTTAGACAACTGAAAACAATACACTAAAAATAAGAAATATGAATTTATTTATATGTTATGATAATTGACTGAATACAACGTCTTTATCATAGGGTACATGTATAATTAAGATGTTTGGATTCAGGACGTACATTTATATGCATCTAAAGACAAACGGTGTAGCTGCAGTGATTTTTTAATACATGTAGCAACATGCAGTGACTTACGTACATGTAGGCATGTGCGGTAATTTCATCACTGGTACAAGTTTAAGGAGGTTTGTAACGGCGCCTTAGACAAATAACTCTGTTTTCACATTCTTTATTGATCTCTTTTCTATGTTTTTAATTGTGCCAATACAAGCTAAACAAGGCGTGTGTAAGTTAACCACTTGCAAAGGGGATTATTTACGTTCCTATGATGCAATATATTTTACCCCAGCCTCTTGTTTTTCCAGTTTTGAGTTTCAAATGTAGATGGCAAACATGACATTTTTATCGAGTGTATAGGTGAACTTCATGGCATTGGTTTATCTTCAATCAGATAGAGTAGTGTCCACGCAGCACCAAGAATATTCAATGTTTATGTCGTTGTATTTTGGTCTTTATTTATGACTAAATGTTTACGTTAATATGATTTTAAAAGATTGGGCAAGGAAGTCATCACCGTGTAGGTTTGATATTCATAATGTTTATAATCAGTTACTGAATGTGCTGCATTTTCAGTCAGTGCTCACAAAATACCCACAGATATATTACTTTTCCAACTTGCCAGTCGTCCATTTTAGATAAAATGATCATTTCGCCAATTTTCAGTTTTATACAACTTTTTATTGAAAGCCTATTTTTCACCTTGCGGTATGAACAGCCCCGTATGTTGGTAAATGCGACATTTGATATTTTTTCAAAAATTAGAGTATTGGTTGTCAGTTTTAATCATACCTGTACTTCAGTTTTATATAACCTTTTAATAGCTGCCTTTTTCACCTTGCAGTACGAACAACCCCATATTTTGTTGGAAAATACGACATTATCCTTTAGAGCCATATCTACAGAATCCTATCATGAAACACCAATGTTTTTAATATGGGTTGAAAGATACTCAGCTCTTAACACGATGACTCTTTCAGTATAGTGTTTCTAAAGATAATCAAATCTAGCTTGTATATGAGTAGATCACCACAATTAAAAAGGCTTGAGGGCTCCTCAATTGTAAATAATTCATACCCCAAAGTTCTGTGGATTCTAATCCAGTTTGTCTTGACGGTTGAGGATGTATTGGTATGATATCCCGTTATTGGTGTCTTGATGAAACCGATAGTGCTGGGTAATGCTTATCTCAAAGACCAATGCTTGAACTACTCGGAGCGATTTGCAGATTGCATTTCTACCAGGGCTACGGACATCATGTGTTGGAAAGTGTTATGTCAGATGGTAAATTCTTGAAAAATTAAACAAACACATTGATGAATCTATTGCCAAAAGCAATGTTTAAACATTGTTTGGACAATCTACCGGTACTGTCAGCATGCACAGTCATGCGAACATTTAGAAGTCAATAATTTTCATTTGAAAGAAGCTTTTGTGTAAAAAACGAAACGTTTCCTCTACCCCTTCCTCTCGTAAGGCACTTTGGATTTCGATAATATCAATGCATGCTTAGTTTGAGTGCTTAAGTTCTGCGGGATTCTACTCCTAATTGTGGTAGCTTTAATCAATACGGTGAGTGATTAACAGCATATATATGGAACTAAGCCAGAACCTGAAAACATCATCGCGAAACAATCTCAACCACTGACTTATTGATTTAAACCGTAGTGAAGACAAATGAGGAGGAAATGTCAAAGATCTCCACTTGGTAGGAGACCATCAATTAATTTTTGTCCTCCCTGTCTGTGGCATAGGCTGTATTTACCTGAAGTAAATTCCAAACGAGCTTGTGTACCTTTTTTGGACTGGGAAGGGGGAGGGGGCGTTATGATAATGTGATATTGACAAAACTTTGGAAATCACGCGATACTTAATGATTTGAATATGAAATAAGATAATTATAACACTTTCAAAGTAAGTCAAAGAAGGTCCTGATTGAAACCTGCTAGACACGTGTATAATATAATATAAACAGAGAAAAGAAAAATCTGTGCAATAGCATGTCTCACGTACAATAAGAAAAAAAAAACAAAATAATTAAATTGTGACGCGATTTTCTGCTCCTGTTGACAAGACCGAAAAAAAATTAAAATCAAATTCAGCAAGGGAAATTTTCCAACAAAATGCACTAGGGTAAGATTAAACCTTGCCTGTGCCTTTTAGAGTTAGAGTCAAAGAATATCGACGTAAATTTGTAAACGTATTCCCGCCACAGTTAATTGCGAATAAAAGTTAATAAAGTGCATGATTTTGAAGATCTTTTAAAATCAATTTCTATTTGATAAGAAATTTCAATATGACTACATATATGACCATCATAACACCAAGAGCCAATAAAGCATATATATATATATATATATATATATATATATATATATATATATATATATATATATATATATATATATATATATATATTTAACATTTTAGTATGGTTATGTTTAAATGACGTAAAAGTTGTGCAGCGAGTAATAATTGTTTATGAATTGCTGCATGTAAATATCTATAAGAACTCTTTTAAAAAACAAAATGGCCACCAACGGATTATTTGAAAATAATCTCTAGTACGGACAATATAAGCTGCGAAGATACAGTCAACTATAGAGAAAAAAACTCTCGGTGGAATATGTGTTATATTTTGTCTTGGATAGCATGCTGTGCCACTGTTGGGGGTCAGTGTATCCAGGAATTGCGAAACTGAAGAAATTTCGATTATTTCATTGGTAAAGTGGTTATTTCGCCAACCAGATATTTAAAGTTACACATGAATCGAGCGTAGATTCTCTGTAACGCATATAAACCACATCTACTAGTGTAAAGACGACATGCCAAAAGATAAACCAAATTACACTTGGTCAGCCAAAAAATAGCCGCAAGACGGCGCCTTCTTCAAATTCCATTTCGGAAAGTTGATTTTTTCCCGTCCATCCAGTTACAACAAATCGGCCAATTGATAAAGTAATATACATGTATGACGCATAACCGACAATAGTATAAATATAAAAATCAGTGCCGGAAAAGACAGAAGGTTATATATATATATATATATATATATATATATATAGAGAGAGAGAGAGAGAGAGAGAGAGAGAGAGAGAGCACAAAAAGAAAACAGATTTTTTGCGGGGAGTATGAGGCAATGCCCTTTGACATTTAAGTTACGCTATTTGAAAGTGCACTTATATTATTGCATTTGCTCGGGTATTTATACTTTTAACGAAACCGTACCCTTTTACTTTTTTGAAGGCTTATTAAACAAAAGTATACTCAGTACTGTTGGTAGGAGGTGATATTTTACACATTTAAGCAAGTATTTTCAAGTCAACGGTGCATGGCTACTGGGGTGTATACTCCGCATATATGATTTTGGTATTTAAGTGTTTCTTAAACGGTCTTAGATTGTATATCAATAAAGCTCGCAGTGCTATTAACCAGACGTACGGTGTAGTACATGCATCAATGGTAACAAGTTACTAACATGAAAGCACTTTTATCATACAGTTTGCATTTCAATTTAAATAGAAAATGAAAATAAGCTTTTCAAAAACCATGACAATTTCCTTGAAATAAAATAAAATTCTTATTAAGATATAGAATTAATCGTATTGAATTGTTAATCCAGATGTCATTCGTTTTCCAAGAACCTCAATTACTAGCAAATGATCACCTTTCTTATTAAATATTTCATTCAAGAATAATAATATAAACGTCTAAATCATATTATCAATTTCTAATTCCAGATACTGATAACTGACGTTAAATGAAAATGCGATTATTTACGCCATATTAAAACTCGGAAAAGACAAAGCATGTGTACTAAACGGGTAGACACAAGGATGATTCAAATCCCACCCAAAATACTAGTGTGTCCCTAAAAATAGTTCTATAGCTAAAAGTTTAAAGAATGGTTTATATGATCAAGTGTATTAGGAAAAACATATGATTATCTTTTTTCTCTGAAAATTGATTGAGACAATACAATGTGTGGGGATTGCTTGGAAGCACTAATTGGAAGTGCATCACAATTTTGAAATTTCGTGACCACTATTGATTACACACCGAGCCCCCTGCAGCATTTTATCTCAATAAAATAAATGGGTGCCTGGAAAAAATACACATTCAATCCCACATGTATTAACAAATCTTAATTTAAAGCTGCCATGCGACCACAGTGTTTCGTCTAAGTCGCTTTCTGTTTGTTTTTTTCTTTACCATTATCTGAATGTTTGATCACTGTCCTTCTTTCTGCGTCTGTTTGTAGTGAGATAAATAAAGAAGCTCTGTTGAGAATGTTAAGACATTTTATGAGATGATGTGCTTGGAACACGGGGTATTTGATCAGCTTTTTGAAGATTTGGATCCAAACTGATGCCAAACACGCCATCGTCATATAAACACACAAACACGTGGACACTGTGCCATTGTCGTCCACAAAATATTCACATACATATACGCAGTGTTAAGGGGTGAAGGCAAATTGTACAGATTTCTTACTACATTTTGCTGCGTTCGCTGGAATGTTTAACCGTGCAGCCTTTGTGATCTTTCGTATTGTGCAAACATTATGCAAATAATCCATAAACAGTCATTCTGTGTTTTATCTTTATTTGCATTCTAATACTCAATTGTTTGAGTGAAAGCAGAACGTTTATATATAGTTAGTTTACTGACATTTTTGTAAAACCAACTTGAAATATTGACCTCTTGGAGATCATGTTTTTGGTTACGTTTGGAAAGGTTGTGGAAGGATTTTGATAAAATTTTGGGGAGACCAAGTAACAAACAATTAAATTTTGATGGTGATCCATTCTTTTTTTTTTTTTTGATAAGTTGATTAATAAAGTATTTTTGTCTGTGAGCAACATGTTAAAAGCTACGAAGAAAATTTAATTTAATTTTGGGATAGGCCAGAAAGGGGGTAGATTTTAGAGGTGATTAATCAATTAATAATGAGACGTAATTAATTAATAATGAAAATTGAGTAAATTAATTACTTATTTTAATCAATAGATTATCAATAAATTTGGGGATTGATCTGCCTTGGCAGGAGTTTGCGCTCCTTGGGTGCTTTTTTTAGTTTCATTCATTTACGCTCCCCCCCCCCCTTTTGACACCATATAAAAGCACACACCGATATGTGCAGTAGATATGCTAATTAGCATTTTGGGATGCTTTCTACATTCCTTTAGGGTCTTATTTTATATCAAATGTAAACATTTGCAAATATTGCTCCTGACAAAACCTTGTCTTCAGAAGAGAATTGGTCAAGTACTAACTGTGGAAAAAGATTTTATGACACGGACTAGGAAAAAGGATCACTTTAGAAAATTGTTTCATTTTATACCTTCCGTCCATTAATGCCAAATTCATCCCTGGATAATTCCTGTCCTGTCGAAAAGCATTCACAGATTGGCAGGTCTGGAATATGGTAGAATTAGTGCATCACAAGGGATTCGCTTACTAACAGTACTTTAGCTTACAAAGAAGTTGCCGGAAATAAAATGTCAGCCACGTTCGGTAAACCAGTGCACCTCACTGCGTTATCTTATAGCGTCCAAAAAGAACATGGTGTTAACGAGATTTGGTGGATATTGCGATTCTAGAGTGACTTTTTGTGGGGTAAGTTGATACACTTTTACTTTAGTTCTCTTAACACCCTTGATGTTCCAAATTTTAAGATAATCTCATCAGTGCTAACCCTAGAATAAAAGTCTTGCACTACTCAATACTAGAAATTATGAGCCGTACCCTGGCACTAATATGAGTCAATTGCAATTTATGTAAAAAAAATCAGCGTATGTGTTTTACTACATTTTTGGGTCGTATGAGAAACTAGTAAAGGTGGTTTATAGGCGTTTCCGGGAATCCTATGCTTGATTCAAATACATGTATATCTTTAAAAGAAACTTATTGGGTTGAACCATTTTCTCCATGTACTTTGGAAGAAGAGCGTGACTCCAGAAACATGTTCAGTATTGTTAGTTCTGACATTTGTTGTAGTATGGTTTTAGTTTTCTATTGTTAGGGCGAGAAGAAATTTTCGTTTTCTCTTCAGCTTTTAGAAAAAAGAACTACGTGTATATGATATTACCACAGTAAGAGAGAGAAAGAAATCACATGGCATTCAATTTGCAGAGATTCAATTATCGAGTCCACCACTGTGGTTTAAATTCTGGCCCATGAGCTAAGGAATTAATAAACGCCGCGGGAAATGTGTGATATTCAGATGAAATCGGCGACGCAAATCATTTATCTTATTTACACAACAAATGGTGTGGCCATCGAACTTTGATTTCGCGTAATTCTATTTTATCACATTATTGTTTTAGGTTGAGAACTATGGCCTGCTTGATCCAGCATTAGGTAGCAGTTTCTCATTTGTCTTTGCTTAGTATTGAAGCGTACCGGGTACGACATTTTTTGAAATTCAGTTTTGGTGGTAACACGTATGAAGCATAGTATAGACCGTGATAAGGACAGGATATTTAGTTACATTGTACGTACACGATTGTTGTCGTGATATGAATATTCTGCGTATTGCAGTAACACATGCATGTAACTGTGAGTCTGTATGGACGATGAACATTTAGCAGCTCGAGAACAATACTGTTGTGTGAAAAGCACCTGCTTTTTTGTACATTTTGACTCGGTGTCTTCACAATCTCACTCTTACAGTTACTAGTTACCGGCCTACCGAGCCTAACGTCTTCTGAAGTGAAAAAATGGAGTTAAAAGATGGGTTACCAGCCTAGCCAACTCAGTAGCTGTGTATTAATTAAGCACAATCGGGCCGGTTGAGACCGGTAAGTGTAGTTGAATGATCAGCCCATAGCGTGAACCATTCTTACGGCTAAAGTTCGGTGTACTCAAGTAAGGTCACGACCGCAGGGTATTTTCATAACTTGCGTGGGACATGAAATCACCTTTGAGTTTCTCAATTAAGTAGCCATTCGCCGCTTATGGGATCGTTTATCAGTGATCACCGATTAATTCCAGTTGAAATTATAAGATGACTGATGCAAATGAGTGATTGTGAAATCAATGTGTTGATAGGTCTATGAATCTTAATTATTATTATTATGTCGCCCTAGGGCACAGAAAACTGACGATGAAAAATCTTCATGACGAATAGAAATGTTCATTCGCAGAAAATCCTTCGTGTCACTCTAAAGAATAAAACGTATTACGCTGGTGCACATACGTATATGTCAGGTTATATATATGTTGGTTATCGGGGTTAAATAAATCGTGTGCAATAAACCTGCACATGAAATGAGTCTAAGTTTATCTGGCGTCCATCCACACAAACGTTCAGCCTTGGTAAGAAGTATCACGATTTTATTGATGACATTTTGGTAAAGAGGTGGGAGGAGAAGCGAGCAGATGAACGGGCGTCTAAGACCTACCGTGCGCGCTCAGCTGACATCAATTTAGCGTGAACCCCCAAGGAGTTAGGTCGATCTAGATGGATCGATCTAAATCTACGGGAATGCAGTCTTAGACTGCCTGAATGAATGTGCTCAGCGATTGATGTTTTTTATTTATTTATTTATTTATTTATTTATTTTACGTGTGAGATAATTGTTGGGCTTTGAGTCATACAAGAGCCATCAAACAAACAGACAGACACGTTTTTATTCGCAGAAAAAAAAGAAAGCGTAGGTGGCGTGCCTTTGATTGATCTGATTGTGGAATTCAACTCAAGAAAAATGTGATTTCCAGCAAAGCTTGTCGCAGCGACTGGTAGATACGAGTAACATGGAGATGAAGATAACACAATTTTATGAGTTATGAAGAGAAGCATAGTTCTCTCCTTTGTAGCTGTTACCCAGCAATTTGAAATAAGGTAGTGTACATAGCTCTCGATAAGTCGGAAACAGCCACATTATAGGCGCATTTATTCAGCTGTAACTATATTAATATGCCCAACACTATATTTATCAGCTATCTTTGTAACAGTTCTAATGTCGTTCGTATTTATCAATAATGCATTTAGGCATTTGTGATATTGGGTGTAGCAGAATAAAAAAATCAAATTTACAAGACAGCATTGCATAATAGTTCTTGTAACCAAATACACTACCGCTTGGATAGAAACGATTCTGATATTTCAAGGGTCGTGTGTTAACATATTATCAGTAAATAGCTCTTACCGATAAAACGTGTAACTTAATGCATTCCACAGTTCAATGAAAATGTTTATGAAATGAGCCCAATGTTCGAAACCTAATAACCGGATATCGGTAGAAAGTCTACACAGAAAAAGGCAATGTCATGATTGCAGCTTTGAGTATTGTTGAAAATGCAATAAGCAGGTAAAGATGGAAGCCTACACGGCTGATATATTGCTTTTTTTATTGCCAGTGTGTGGCGAGAGTGTGCGTTCACCGGCCAGTTTGTATTTCGTCCTGCCTTAAGAAGAACCTGGTTTATCTAATGTCCATTTCAAATGCTACCCAGTGCAAGAGCGCAATTGCAGTGGAGTATCTTAGGTCAAAAGGTGGTGTTTGACATGCTTATGTGTGTTGCTTTTACGCTGTGCTTTAGCAAATTCGTTTTAGTTATTCTTTCAGATATACATGTAGTAATACAGAGATGTTCAGAGCTCGTAAAACTTCGAAGCCTTTATTTATCTGAACTAGGGATACAGAGTGTTTTACAGGGTTTTTTTTATAATACTCTAATTCGATGCATGTCCCTTAATTTAGATCAGAAAGTTGTTCTTTTGATAGAACACTCACAGGTGTATGAAGTCAAGTTGAAAAGGTCGAGAATCATGTAGATTGGCTGTTCTCCACAGGCCGGACTGAAATGACAGCTATTCATACCATAGGGCATCATAATTGTTCGGTAAAATTTTGTAAACAAATGTTGGAATGATTTCCAGCAGCGCATTTGGAAAACTTAGTATATAATGCATGTGGCGTGTCTGTGGTTTGGCTCAGTAATTGGTGCGGTTCTTCCTTCATCCTAAACAGCTGGCAATTCCCCTGGATTGAAAGGAGATAAAGAGCGTACTAACGTGCTGGGAAGAAACTGAGATCCCCACTTATACTTTCTTTTTTAAAGCTCTCTCAATGGAAAAGAACTTGGTAAATAGGATGACTTGTTATTTGTAAGTGAAGCCCTGTAAAGAAGCGAACCGCAGTCTGGCACTGTTTTTTTTCCTACCAACTCTGTGTGAGGTGTCTTGCTCCTGGCCATGCATGGCGCCTTTCCTCCTACATGTATCTTCGAAATCTTTAAAATGAATAATAATCCTCAAACCGATTGAAGTGAAAGCGGTTAACTAGATAGTCGGATGATACTAAAAATATTACACTTTTGGTCTCATCTAAATGTTGTGTATGAATAAAAAGATACAGCACACTCAACCAAATGTAACACCAACTGTCCTTCACGTGTTAACAATTTACATTTTCTATTTTTCAGATTTCAATTCCCAAGATGGTCGTTTTCAGTTTTTGCTGATTTGAAATTTCAAGAGTCATCGTTCTGGGATGCTATTATAAGACCACACAAATGGGCTCCATTACCTGATAAAGGCGAAAGCAAAAAAAATATATATATCACACTTGGCCTTTCCATCATTTGGTATGAAGACTGTTTATCAAAACTTCAGTTATGAACTATTTTTTGGAACACATGACCATCGGCATTACTCCTTTAATAGCAAAGCAACTTGCCGGATATGTCTCTCAAAATACTAGGGCATCTTTTCTCGATCTGAAATCATCGGCTCAGTGTGTAAAGGGTGAGTGTGCCTGTAGGCCTACAAAGTCGCTACAAGTCGAGTTAACAACTTTTCTTAATAATAAGAAACAACTAACGACGTCAGTCAAACAATATATCATTGATGTCATGGGGGTTTCATCATTAAATTCAACGATATTCTATTATACTGGTAATATCAAAAACGATACCTACGTTAGAAATTCGTCGTTGCCAGGAACTACGCCTAGTGATCTTTACCACGGTGAAGAAGAGACGGCTTTTGAGCACGCGGCCTACCACCATAAACACCCAGCACTAGGATTTGTACTGGCATTTTTTGCGCTTTTAACAGTGGTTGGAAATTTACTTGTAATTACTGCGATAGTGAAGGAAAGATATCTACGGGCCAATACAAATTACTTCTTGGTGTCCTTGGCTGTCGCCGATCTTGTCGTGGGCAGTATAGTAATGCCTTTCAGCATTGCGCTGGAGATACGTTCAGGTCGGTGGGTCTATGGAAAACTGTGGTGCGATCTTTGGCATTCCTTTGACGTTCTTGGAAGCACTGCGTCCATACTTAATTTATGCGTGATATCCATGGATAGATACTGGGCCATAACGGATCCTATAAAATATCCACACCGGATGTCGTCGCGAAGAGTGTGCATTCTTATTGCATTAGTTTGGATATGTTCTGGCTCTATATCATTCCCCGCCATAATGTGGTGGCGAGCGGTGGATCCAGTACTACCAGACACGGTCTGTCTTTTCACAGAGGATACCGCTTACCTCTTGATAAGCTCAGCCATATCTTTTTACACTCCTCTTGTTATAATGTTATACGTTTACTGGAAAATATACAGAGCTGCAGCAGAGCAACTGAGGAGTCTAAGACACGGGTCCAAGTCTGTAGTAAGTGGAATAAATGGACAGAAATTAACGCTGCGGATACACCGGGGAGGTGCTAGGCCAGGGGCCACTAGTTTACTTATGATGAATGTTAGGAAAAATTTATCAATTTACACACCTGCCATAGCGGAGACAAACGATTTTTCACCTATCAAACCTCGCTACCTAAGGAACGGGTGCCACAATCAAAGTAATAAAAGAAATACCACAAATAACAACTTGAGTATCGAAGATGATACGGCTAGTGTGAATTCTGCGTTTATTGAAAATCAGAACGAAAATGAAGACGACAACGCACCGGTTTCAGACATACACAGTCCTGCAAAATTCATACGGAAAAGACTGAAACAATTTGTCATTAAAACAAAACTCAGTAAAGTTGCCAGAGAACGAAAGGCGGCGAAGACCCTAGGAATAGTCATAGGGGTTTTTATCATATGTTGGTTGCCGTTCTTCGCGGCCAACCTGTTATATGGCATATGTGGAACTTGTGTGCTTCACCCAGATATCATATTCCCCGTTTTCACGTGGCTGGGATATATCAATTCGGGAATGAATCCCATCATTTACGCTCTATCTTTGAAAGACTTCCGTCGGGCGTTTTCACGGATTTTATGTGTGTGCTGTCCAAAACATCAGTATAAAATACCGAACAAGACGTTTAGTATGTCTACTTTTAATTTGCACGCTGGCGACCGGCCACCATCAGACGAGACTAGTTCGACTGTCGCAAACATTCAGGCAATACCGCTAGACTGAGGCTGTTCAACTGATCCAAACAAATTACTAACGTGTTTAAAAACAGCACCGGTCGATGTAATTTATTATGGTTTCTTTACAGTTGATTGGTCAGACACGGCCAAGTGTTTAATTTTAATTTTTTTTTGTCTGCAGTATCTTTGAGGGTGTCTTTGGTTTCCTGTACTAGACGAACGCAAAAGCTTGTTTTGCCCCATGCATGTTGTTACTTTGAAGATGCACAGTGCACGTTTACTTTGGCAAGATAGATGCTTTTTTCTTTAGATCTAATAGTGGATTTTTTATCCGAGTGTCAAACGTATTTTTTTACACGCCCGTCACGTCTGAGTACAAAACGTCCACTTTTGTCAATGTCGTTTACGGTCTGGGAGGGGTAATTTTCAATGAAATGTAGCATCTGATTTGCTCTTGTAGCAAAGAATAGTCTCGTTACCGTGGTTATGACCACCAAAAAGACAGCGGTATACCCTAGTTACATGTACCGTCACGGGAGAAACGTCGCATGCTTCCAATAATTTAAAGATATTACCTGCATAGACAAGGAGAGTTTAATTTTTTTCATATATCTAATAAAAATAACCTATTTTATTTCTTGGGTCCACCTCTTCTATGTGACATAGATTTTGAGAAATAAATACCTCAAAGCAGAAGGATCCAATAGAAGGGTTTAATAACATTTAAAAGAAACTATCATTTTTCAAGATTTCGCTGGAGGGCGGATGTGGATGGCTGCGCATATCTCTTCAAATGTCATCGGATCTTGTCGATATCAGCAGTATTATAGATGAGGGACATTTAATTTTTTTCAATTGACAGGGAAGCTGCCTATCGTCTAACGGTTTTATAGAATCAAGAGAGGTTTCTTTTCTTGGGGAAGTTGGGTTCAACGATTCCTGTCTCTGGTCAATCGGAAACATCGACCTTTCTATAAATTAACTTTTGGTTTTAATTGTGTAATAGACGTCTTGCAGTTAGGTATTGTTTTTTAAAATAAAGTTCCTAGTGCTTCAAATGGGGATACTTAGTAACTGATCACGATTAAAAATCGAAGAAATTTTTTAAAATTTGAAAATAATTTTATTCACTTTCATTTATCTGTTATTTTATTTATTATTATTTCGTTATACATGTATTATCATTATCATTTGTAAATTGTGTTTAACACTGGAAATACAAATGTTGAAGGTATATGTTCCTTTGGTACAATAAAGGCATTATTTTAAACGAGATTCAAAGAGCTTTTAAGACATATCAGTTCGTAGTTTTCGTTCTCAGGCTTTCAGGTCGTTGGTTTGGGGAGTGAAAAAAAAAAGATATGGGATCCTTCCGTTATCCCAGTTCATTAGAAGTCTCTTTCTTTTCTTTCAGTCAGCGTATAGATGAGTACCACAGGCAGTATAAATAACCAACCTGTATGTGCTGTATATACCTTTAACCGCTGCCGCGGATCATTTTCGCCCATCCTACGCCCCTGATGTCTACTATGCGTCCTTACACCGGTAGGTGTGTGGTGTGCGTTCCAAATAAGTAAGTTAAGTTGATCGGTGTTATTCCAACAAGAGTAAATTCCCCAACTTAAAACTACACTGTAGCAGTTTTACCAGATGAATGGTTAAACTCATACAATCATACTGCACTACCGGAATATTTTGCGTCGATTGTGCCTCTTCCCTCCCACTACTTAGTGATGACGGTCATTCCACAAACAATTGACTTTCTTAGTTAACGCCAATGACGCTCACATTGCGTATAATATTTCCACAATTATAATTTCCCTCAACCCCCCTTCCAATGTAGAAATATATTAACAGTAATTAAAAGTGGTGTAGAATGAGCTTGAAGTTATTTTATACGATGTGAGTTGAATACACACGGGCTTGCCACAGATAACACAGAATCACTGCATTTAGAGTAATTTGTTTAATAAGGAGATAAACATAAGTCAGTTATTACAGATACACGTACATTACTTGAAGAGTTACTGAATCAACCGGTTCCTGTCAACATCGGTTATTGACTGCCCCTTGCAGATATACAGATGCATAAATTTATACATTCCCTAGTTGTGTATATGTCGAATAAAAACGCGTTCAAAACCGTGCTAGTTGAATTGTCAATAGTCTAGCTTTCGTCCAGATGAGCAGATTACACATAAGAACCCCTCGGAGACCCTATTCGCACCATGGAAATTAAATCCAAAATCAAAGAACCTGGTCTTCCAGTGCCGTCATTTTATTTTATTTTCAGTTAAAGTTCGTACGGTGCCGAACGCACGGTAGCGATAAAAAGGACCGCTTCAGTCAGACCAAGAGAATACAGACGCAGAGACACTTGCCATGCATGTAAACATTTAATTCGATTATTAGAAACACTATTTATCGGACGCCAGCTTTCCCTTACCGCTACCGTAAATTAAGTAAATGAGATTATGATGTGCGTGCAACGCGGCCTTACCCATTCATTAAAATCTTTGTTTAACTCCCAGAATGGGCTGTCTCTCTCCAGAATGCTGATACCTATATGCTTTTAACTTTTGCACTCAAAGCATCGCGTGTCGAAGGTCATGGACAGGCGGCCCTGAAGATTTCTGAACACAGAGTTTTGTATTAGAATGTTTATTTTGTATTCGTTTCTGCTTTTTCTCAACTGTTTTGAAAACTAAGGACAGTAATGGCTTAGGGATGCATGAGAACACGCGACGACGCTGTCTACAAATGACTGCATGTTTAAACGCATAAGCGCATCAGTACCAATCTTACAAGCACTTCTCTAGCCCTACTCTTGAAATTATCCACCCCCTATAAAAATAATGGATGATACATAGCCGGTAAAAGCAATAAAGACCCCCAGTGCAATTACAGTTAATCGTTTTTGGCAAATTCAAAGTAAGGCCAGACAAATCTGATAAGTTAGTTAATGTAGGCAACAAATCCTTATTTTGAGAAAATCGGATTCTTCATCACATCTATTTTGTTAGATGAAAAAAGATAATTTGGGTATTGTTTTGGTAAGTCGGAAAAACTTGCAATTGACCCCAGGAAAATCTCAATGCTGTTGTTTTTCTGCTTTAAAATTTAATACACTAACCAAGTTATCAGTTTTGCCTGACCTAAGTGAGTGAAATCCAGGATCCAGGTCTCCTGAAGATTTACCAAAGACTCCGGCTATCACAGTTTGTGGTCTCTCAGGAAAGAAGACCTATCTTTAAGCGGTATTTGAGGTTAATTGGCTCTGTCAAAATAACTGCAATAGCACGTAAAAAGGTATTATTTTGACATCCGATTTGGGACAACTAAATTGAGGATATTACACTGGGAAATTGAATTTTTGAGACGGGTAAGTTAAACCTATTTTCGGACCTCAGACATCGTAGTATAACTACTTGGGCGTACATATACCTGTTTTTCTATGTTTTTTTTATGATTTGAGTGTGTATATATTTCATGGACACATTCGGGACGAAGAAAGTTAAGGTGTGTAGGTTAACTACAGGGGCGGATTGAGGCCATCTTCTGGGTCTCCCGGAAGACGGTCAGATTTTCAAGTTTACATTTCAAATGCAGTGCGTGTGACATGGGCGGATCCAGAGGTATTTTCTGACAGTCTTCCAAACTATCCTTGTGGATCCATCCTCTATTTTTGGTCGTCTTCCGACAGTAATAATAAGATAATTAGATACCTGTCAATTTTAACTTGATAATCTGACCGTCTTTTGGAAGACCCAGAAGACGGCCTCAATCCGCCCCTGTGTGAGAAAGGCAAAATGTCAGGGTTATCAGTTAACTCAACGTACTTACGTTTTGAGAGTTCAACCGCGTTGATGCACTCTCTTCTGGAAACCATTGCTCGACGTTTAATTTGAATGTTAAACCAGCTGCTGCTTCAACAGTTCATAATGTCTTCAAAGGGATTAATTAAATCATCTAATGTCAAAAAAGGTTAATAAATACGTTGTAAGTAACAGCATATTTCGTTTTTATTTAACGACCAATGTATGCAAATGAAAGTGTACGCATTTCTAACAGTGAAGTAGATTGCACCTGTTGAGTGTAGGGTACGAAGAGGCTTTGATGTGGACATTCGCACCTCTAACGCATTTACATACGTTAAATGCTTCTGCTTCGAGAGATACCTACACTCCATCTAAAAAAATAACTTACCAGCAGGGTTCATTTGTCTAGCGCCGCTTCTCGTATAATTGTCTTCATTTCAGACTTTTTTTAACATTGTGCTTTGTATGTTAAGTTTGTTTATATTTTATGTGGAATTCGTTGATTCAAAGGCGTTACTACAATGGACTAGCAAATAGTGACAAAAAGCTTGTTACAGTAGACAGAACACACTGTGAGATTACAATAAAGGCCGAACATGAGGTGAGCAGTGCCTTGTATTCTTTTATGAGAATACGCAATCTGACAACCACATCCATTGATACGATAAAATTGAAGAATGAAAAATAAGCGGAAAGACCAAACACCTTCCAACCTGAACTGAAATTTTACCAAGGATTTCATTAGCATTTGTGAAGGCTCAGTGAGTCAAGGACAATCTACACTGAAATATTAAACTTAAGGCGTTTTTTAAACATAATGACGTTGAATACAACAGACCAGCTGGATTATAACTAGTTGTTTGTATTTTACTTGGTGCTTATATTTTTGTCCTTCTTGGGTGCTTCCAATACTATTATGTTTTCATGACACCAACATGATCGACGTAGATCAGTTCATGTGTAAAATGTGAGTCCCCATTTCGCAATAATCGATATAAAACCACTGTAAACATCGAATGTGCACCGGTACCTTGTCCTACTAATTATGCGTATACCTTAGGGTTATCCAGGTACATTTTGTCGGTTTTGCATTTTACTCCACAATAAGACAGGGATAAAAATAACACGCCACTAAGTCTAATATTGATTCCCACCTTTTCAGCGATTTCCTTTTCTCATTAAAAAAGTTTGTATCCAAGAGACGATAAATAGGGAAATGTCCTCTGTCCTAATTGAAAACAATACATTTGAGGGCTTGCTTTTTATACATGAGCTGATCTAAGTCGATCATGTTGGTGTCTGTTTACCGTCTCTTGTACACACAATGGACAATAGAAGTGTTACCCCCTGAATCAGAGTAATCAAAGTAGGTAGATCTTGAGTAGTTATAATGCCTGGTCTACTTATAATGTGACTTATGAGTACCATGGAATTGTATTGTTGGTCGTTTTGTGAAATTTGATGTTAATAAAATGATACCAGGAGCATATCATTCCACAGTCATTTATCTCCCCAAAGTATTGGTTCAGTAGGGGTGACACTTCTATGTCCAGTGTGGTATAGGAACGCGTCAATGTTTTTTTAACAATCAAAGGCAATCGCTGAAAACAATGTAGGTGGGGATGATATGATATGATATGATATGCTGATTATATATATGACAACTTATGAAGAATATCGCGTTTAGGATGGCAAAAGGGTACCTTTCTCCAATATATTTACATTATGATTGATGATAAACATGTAATGCCGAGAGTCTAGATGACAATGCTGTAGGCCTAAGTGCATGAATGATGAGTTTATACAGAACCGTAAATTCAATTATCGACAAATGTCATAATTTGCGCAAAATAGTTTATGTGACTGTATGGGCCTCGAAAACGACAGGGCTGTGTCTGTTTCGCCACTTACTGAACCCCATAGATGGATTGACACGACCCATGTCGCGTTCGTCTCTTACTATGGATTTTTTAGCTCCAAATGGCTATGTTATAAAACTCGAAATTCACATGGTCTTGTTCGTCATTCACTGAAACCCATAGATGCGGAATTGACCAGGCCGCGCTGCATTTGTCTTATACTAATATATAATATTAATGGGCATTTTATAAAACACGAAATTGACATAGCCATGCTTATTTCGTAACTTGCTGGCTCCCATAAATGCAAAATTACCTTGTGCCAAGTCGCATTTGTCTTTAACTGTGAAATTTTT
The DNA here is from genome assembly GCF_001039355.2 of Lingula anatina. Next base: position 363,800 of record NW_019775413.1, on the reverse strand, counting down.
GCTTTTAAATGACAATGTTATAAAACACGAAATAGACATGGCTCGTGTGATTTTCGCAGTCGTGTCGATCTCGCATCTATGGAGATCAGTAAGTGGCGAAACAGACACAGCCATGTCATTTTCGGAGCTCAAAGCTCTGTAGTAAAAGGCGTATGCGGCATGGGCCTTGTCAATTCTGCTGCTACAGGGCTTAATAACATATGAAATAGACGGGTTGCATGTCGTTTTCGAATGTTAAGGAACGTCTGAGAGACGCACGCGTAGGCTCCTATGGGCCATTGTAGTGCTCCCACTCTGTGTCGTAGGTTACGAGAGTTCACTGCTCAGATTGCCGCATTCAACATTGTTAACGCTAGAATTTAAGTAATAACAAATTTCAAATAAAATGTCTTTATAATCCCATGGGTAAATTCAATTAAAGTCTACTTTTTTAATTATAAATGGTTTTTCAGTACAATAAGTAGAAAAGATTTTAATTTTCGTATAACTCATAATCTTATCTTCTATGTTATTAGTATATCATCTGAAATTACATTATGTACAGAAGTAAATGTACCGTGGCAAGAATTTTTACATAAGACAACCTTTTTTGCCAAAGAGGAAAACAGATCTTTCAATCGTGAAAGCCTCACATTCTTTCTCAGAGGTTAAGATTATAACAATAGTTTATTACTTTGGACCTTTTAAGGTCCATCAGTCTTATACAGGACATTTACATGTAAATCAAAGAGACAGGAGACTACAGTACATAGGTCATATATGTAGTAGATCATATCAGATCAGATCTCATGCTGAATCCTTCCACCAGATTATATAATAGTTTCATACTGCATGGAAGAATTCAGCAGGAGAACTTATTTGAAAACAGAAGGTCTAATATAAAAAATGGCTTAATGAACTTTCTCCTGAGAGCGGTATACCTACTGGTAAGGCACCCCAATACAAAGTGTGGATTCTCCTTCACATCGTTACAGTGCAAACACCTTTGTTCAGTCGAAATTTATCTAAGTGTATCAGTTTCAGTTGCGAGGTTGTGTGAAGATAGACAAATACCAGTATATATATATATTTATATATTTTTTACATTAACCCCCATTTATATGAGTATACATCGATAAAGAGTTCAACAGAATCAGCAAAAAAATAAAATAAAAAAATAAATAAATAATTTGTCATCTGCAAACATGACTAGAAAAGTGCCAAGTCTTTCATCTTAACTGGTTGCATGCCATATTTATTTATTTTTTCTTCACATTCATAATCATGTAGTGAAAAATAGGATAGGGGATAGGACCTCTCTCTGAAGGGCTCCTCTATTGTTTTCAAAAAAAGTCTGATGTTTTTCTATTTAACAAAATACCAGTTTTCACATTATCGTACAGTAATAACAGAGAGAGATTTGCCGCCGATTCCTCAAATAGATAACTTATACAATATTAGGCTCTATCTATAATATCCAAGCATTGTTTGTAGTCCATTAAGCAGTAATGGAGTTTCTTCTTTTCACACAGAAATTTACTGGTTATAGCGTACAACACAAACATTGCTTCAGTGGTACTACATGTATGAATTTAGGACGCATAATAATGCATAATACACACACTGGACAATAGAAGTGTGACCCCTACTGAACCAATACTTTGGGGGAGATAAATGGCTGTGGAATGATATGCTCCTGGTATCATTTTATTAACATCAAATTTCACAAAAAGACCAACAATACAATTCCATGGTACAACGGTTTTATACTCATTAGTCTCATTATAAGTAGACCAGGCATTATAACTTTGATTTCTCTGAGTCAGGGGGGTGGCACTTCTACTGTCCAGTGTGTGTACAAGTACTACCTTACAATGCGAGTAGCCTTGTGTTTACAGTATACATGAATAACTTGAAATATACAGATTAATAAACGTATTCCCTTATAATTACTAGGATCAGAATATTCACCCTGGAACAATCAATGGGTTGCAGAGAGTAAGGAAGTATCTTTTATCAATCATTGCATTAAACACCGGTATGACATAAAGATATGACAGTACTATTTCTGAAAATTCTATAAATTACTCATTTAAAATGCCATCATATCTATTGATTTTTATTACGCTTGGGAGTTTTAATGGATTCTTTTATTTCAACTTATTTATATTCTCTGTTTAATGCTTCAAAAATTGACCAACGTTCATTTTCTGAAGGGGCGCTGAGATCTCCACTCCCTCGTGGTCATTACTGGGCATCTTTTTGAAGAAATGGTCGGCAAATTAAACGTGATGAACATATTTTCTAATTTGAAAAACGCTTATAAAATCCACTAGGATTATATTTCCTCAACATGTATATTCAAGATTCTCAACTTGTGAAAGGAGACTATCATTTGCGAGGATGTAAACTGGGTGATTGTCAGGCGTTTTGCACACATTAAACCTATAAAGTGCCTTTTTTTATAATTTCCGAACAATCCTTTATAGCTATCATTGAACCACGGTTTGATGTGAATTTTTCTGTAGAACACTCTTAGATGCCCGTTTTTCTGGAGTATTTGATTGACTGCTGCACATGTTTATCTGGAAATGAGTGAAATCAATGACCGTGAAGTCTCAAAAGTCATTGAACTGCATTTCACCTTCGTAAGTGAACAGTTAATTGCGAAACAGCAATGTACTGAGTAGGACTAAATAAGACATTGCAAAGTGCAAACCCGCAAACCCGCACTACCTGTATGCGATTAGAAGAAAACGACTGATTTATGATTAGCCTGTACCGGGCGGCCTTCACATGATCTGCAGTTAAATTTTTAATTTGTATTTAGTGATGTGAAGAGACCTGGGGCTTATTATCCCAACGGAAGCTATTATGTTTGTCTCTACTTATATTGTTTACACAAATGACATTTAAAATGTATCTTTCTCTCTCGCACCTAGTGCGTATCTTTAATAAACAAAACAGTAACACAATGACTTGTTATCTACATACTCTAACACGGATTGTCAATAACGCAAATGGCTCATTTAGCACGTATAATATCATCTAGACACTAATTAGGTAAAGACTGCCTGACAGTGAACGCGCTCTTTTTGCCAATCCAAATTGGTCTTCTTAACGGCCTTTATCTTATCAGAAGTCGAAGAAATGAATAAAAACAGGTAACATTCATACTTTCCAACAGCAATACATCTGTAGTGTATTCTCTACCTTCAGAGCTTTCCTTTTGACGGAAGGTATCGGGGAAGAAGTATGCCCATACCTATTAAATTATGTATGTGCCTGTACGTTATGTCTTTCAACATTACATAAGCAAATATTGGCAAGTGTATCGATCTAACATGCAGTGATCATCTGATTTATTTGAACATGGGTTTATGCTATTTTCAACCACATGCATATTGAGGATCTCTCGTACAACTTAAAATACAGCATGTTTCTTCGTTTCATTGTTTATCCTGTCTCTGTCTCGAGAAGCTACAAGTAAAACATAAATATGACCAATCATCCTCGTTAAACCTTCAGAAATTTGTCATATTTTTGTTAAATCGTTTAAGATGTAAATCAAAACACCAGTAGACAGGTGTAATATAAAACATGATTCTAAGCAAAATATGGGCTGGGTACTTGACAAACGCGCTAAATTGTCTTGAATCAACAACGAGAGTCCATTATAATTCAAGAGACTGTTAGCTGAAGGTCAATACACTAATATATCTCGCAATGAAAGTTTAAGGTTTTTAATGGTATCTTTTGTAATCTATTATTGTTCTTCGTGTTTGAACAAGACGTGTGCCCCTCAGGCAAGTAAACTTTGACTTATTATTTATCATATTTAATACGTGAATTTATGCATGGTTCAAGAACGGTGTTCACTTCCTATTGCTGAACATTTCCAATGCGGATAAGCAAACAAATATATTGACGTTGCATATGGCCTTTACATGTATCAAAGGGGTGAAATAAAGAAGAAAATGAAAAAAGATTAAATTATATCGTCGAGGAAAGTATTTCAAAAACTGATATTTATTGTATATAAATATGCATGACATTAAATTGGCAACTAGGACAATTTTAATTTAGTCTCTGTTATTTTCGAAATCAAAGTTAAGGCTGGTGAAGTGGCAACATCATGGTAGAATTCCTCGCGTCATATTCCGTATTCATCCTGAGAGGCCTCACTCTTTTGTATATTATATCATTACATTTACTGTTGGCTATTTACTAATCGCCCCTTGTTTGCCAACATGTTATTGGACAGGCCTTTTACTGTGCCATTAACCAATATTATTGGCATGGACGCACTGTGGTGACGCAGATAATAGGCCATGGAAACGAGAAAGACAACTTTGGTGGTGTATATGCATTCACTGTATTACTATCGAAGCCACAGAGGAGACCAGAGAAGCTGAAGAAGTAAGAGTGTTATTCCTTTCCTACAAATAGTAAGGCAAAAGCAGGTAAGTGAATTTACTTGCTAATAGAAATATGAAGGGTTTTTTTATTAATATTAATTTTTTATTTATTTTTATTTATATGCTATTATAAAATCCAAAGCAGAGGTTTTTCAGTTTTCCATAAAAAAAATAAATAAATAAATAAAAAAAAAAATAAAAAAAAGAAAGAAAAACATAGAGCACAATTTAAAGAATAAGTATCGTTTTAACGTTAATACATTTTAAAGAAATAAACTGCATTTAATCGCAATATATCATATCAATATTATACTGAGAGAGAGAGAGAGAGAGAGAGAGAGAGAGAGAGAGAGAAAGGTTAATGATCCATTCATTCTGTTGACAGCAGGTGTTTGATTGTTAAATTGTTTCATGCGGGGTGGGTGCGGGTTAACAGTCGTCCACATCAGGGGAAATTCAAATGTGATTAAATCCGAGGTTGGAACTCGATAAACGTAAAATCAAAATGTGTTGTAATTTGCCAGAACACTTATTTCATTAGTAAGTCGTGTTTCATCCATGAAAGATAAACTCGCACAATAATGCTGTCCAAAGGCTGACTTTAACAAGATAAATATCAGAATTATTATTTTTTTTCCTTTGGAAATAATTTTGTATTGTAGAAATGAATATTCAGAAAATGTTCTTCATTGCATTTATTTACATATCATATCTTGTGTTTAATACTAGAAAGTACGACTGGGATATACCAGTAAAACCTAACAATTCCCGACCTATAACAACTCACAGTAAAACAAGGATAGCTTCCTTCATTGAAAAATTATGAAATTTTATTTAACTAATGGTAATCAAGCTGTGGATATGATGCTTGTTCGAAAAAACAAGAACACCGTCTTTCGATTTTTGACATTTTTTTTTTCAAAAGAACAACCGTAATCGAGTGTTATTTTCAACATGCGATGATTTTTTTTTTACCTTAGTGAGGGCTTTGATATATACTTAAAGAGTATGTAGTACTGTCCAGAAAAACAACTAAACACGCCAAAAATGATAATACAATAATCCATCCAACTGTTCAAAAAGTGCTTACAGATTTGATAAAAATTTAATGATATGCGAAATGATTTTTGATTCCCCTCTGCGGTTTGATCGGTGCATTACTGAAAATCGTTAAACTTTTCATTTAACACCGAGAGGTAAAAAGGGTGTTACATTTGTCACCGTCTGCTCCCTTATATCCGCAGGCTGGCCGACGTCTAGTGCAAAGGTGGTACTAATCTGACCTCTTGTTTGTCGAATGATCACTGTATGGACCAGGTGTAAATCTGATCACTAGAACCTGGACACGTCCCTTTACATTACCGTTATTTTATGCTCCACTAGGCCCATGTCTTTCACTAACTGTAGAAAACCATGAAAATCACCAATTAAGCGTGCTCTAACCATCTTGCGCAGAAATAGTAATTTGCAATTAATAATTGAATGAGAACGGGTCAACGCTAAACAGCCGGACGTGCTTCGTAAAGGGTCAAAAGCGTCATTATCTCATTCTTATAAACATTAAGCCCCTTCAGCATCGTTGGCATCAGTGATAGGAAATCAATTTTGTTGCGCTTTCTGTTTATTTGTCCACCACCTTTTATAATTATAAATTGATACCGTCCAAAATTGAGCGCGGTTACTGAAATAGTGCATTTTTAAATTTAGCATGGGAAAACTAGTGAAATTGATCAATTAGATGGGCTGTATACTTCATCCTCAAATCATAAATAAGGTGATTGATAATTCCTATTGCTGCAGTTCATGCACATGTACCGCGTTTTCCTGATGTTGAATCAACTAAATCAGCGAAACAATGCCGCGGTTTCTTGATATCGAACAATAGACCAGTCATCATCGATCTTAATGTTTTCTTAAGGTTTGTATAGGGTGAAATAATTCTGTCCGCTCAATGACGGGGTTTGGGGTAATGTAAAGACTGTTTGTGTCATGGCGCTCTCGTAACCCGGGTGACGGACTAAGGCAGGTACCCGTAATGATACGATGGCCTGTTTATCTAGCATGGAGTAAGCGAGGAAGAGTGGTCAGTGAATGGTCTCTAAGTGTGGGCACTGTAAACAATGTCCAAAATCAAGTTATATATACTCTGTTTAATACCGATGGGCTCGTTTTCATCAAATAATTTTGCCTTTATATGTGTGTGAAATCGATAGTTCAGTGTTTGTTGATACCATTCGGGTTTAGCAGTACTAGGTTTCCCCTTGCTCAAACGGGTTTACAAATCTTACGTTGAGCGGTAGGAACAAAACGGATTTTTGTGCAAGTAAGTGCTTTTAATATACTTAAAATGTAAAGCAAATTTAATCCGAGTCTTCATAAAGAATTAGCACGCTGTCTTATCTCTTCTCAGGTAGGCTGTTCTACCAGGACCACTGTTTGACTCTCATTTTGTGACAAGGCAGAATCTCTTCCTGGACGCTGATTGGCTCGTGTTGCATTGTCTGCACGACGAAATAGTCCACTACTGCGATAGCAGCAATCCGTCACCAAAGGCAGATATAAACCGATAGTGCCATCTTCGTGATTTCAGAAAATATCGCTGAGGAAATGCGCACTGTGAGAATTTTCCACTGCACTGACAGTGAATGATACTTAATGAGAAGAGTGGGCACCTGCTCTGCGTATTCAACTACTGGAAGTCAGTAAAGGAGATTTGAGCTAACGATCACGGACAGTTATCTCTGTGTAATCCGAATAAGACGGGGTTGGAATCTCAGAAATACGGCACCGTAGACACACAGAACTGTGCAGCTTTACCTTTAGATTGTGCAGGCATTGGCAACAGCTTAGAAGGAAGTAAACAAATTTTAACATTGCTTTCAAGAAAGGGGGGACTTAAATGTCTTCTCTTTATTGCTAAACAGAGCGTTGCGTACATTATACTTTATTGCGCCGTCGCTTCATAACCAGTATCAAAGAAGATGGCAACGACGATGTCTGCTATTAATGCGACATTAAATGCCACAGAGGCCCCCTACCAGGCGTTATGTGCGGCAGGGCATGATCCAGCTCCTTCTCCAATTCCTACTGGAGTGAGAATATTCCTGGGAGTCTTACTCAGTATCATAGACTTGGCTGTAATATTGGGCAACTTGCTGGTCGTTATCGCAATTTTGAAGTTCGAACAATTAAGAAGCAAGATCACAAACTATTTTATCGTTTCTCTTGCTATATCAGATATGTGTGTAGGGGTATTTGTTCTCCCTTTTGCTGCCATCCAGGACTTGCTCGGCAACTGGCCATTCGGTCATTATTGCCTTACTTGGGTGAGTTTTGATGTCATGATGTCAACTGCATCCATTCTTAATCTTTTGATGATCGCCGTCGAAAGATACATAGCTGTGACTCGCCCATTCCATTATCACGAAATCGTGACCAACAAGACTGCCGGAATCATGCTGGGTGTTGCTTGGATTGCCTCTGGCATGGTTTCCTTCATCCCTTTACAACTAGAATGGTTTTACTTCGAAGGGGACTACAGGTGGCACCAGTGGGCCACGGATCAAGCTCTTGGACCTCTATGTAAATTGGCGTTCAACCCATATTATGCTATTATCTCGTCGAGTATCAGTTTCTACGTCCCTCTTATAATGATGACATTCCTGTACGGCAGAGTCTTTGCCATCGCTCGCAGACAAGCCAAGCAAATTGCAGACATGGACAAAGCGATGGCTAATGTCCGCAAAGATGGAAAGGGAACTAAACGTTCAGAAAATAAAGCCACCAAAACCATGGCAACTGTCATGGGGGTATTCATTTTGTGCTGGTTGCCGTTCTTCATCTTGAACTGTCTATTAGGCTGGGACCCTGAAATGCTACTGTGTAAACTAAATCCCAACTTTATGGACATATTTTCTTTCTTCGTCTGGCTGGGCTGGATAAACTCGGTGTTCAACCCGTTTATTTATTCACTGAACCCAAGTTTCCGAGCGGCATATAGGAAAATATTGTGTCGCTGCTGTGGCAAGGGACAATCGAGAGCCAGAGGTTACTACGAAGACTATACAGTCAGCACTGTCGGTATGTATCACTTCCTTTTCTTCTTCTTCTTCTCTCTTTCTCTCTCTCTCTCTCTCTCTCTCTCTCACACACACACACACACACACACACACACACACACACACACACAGTCCTCACCTGTATTAACTATGTTTAAACCCGTTTAATTTTCAGGATGTTTACACATTTCAACGATAAAACTGAATTTACAGATTAAGGTTATGTAGCATTGTAATTAGATTATTTAAGGCCTGCATAAGACTGATGGGTTTTCTGACATGCCTTCTTTTCCCAATTCAATTAGTGGCATTAATCTTCCTCAGATCGAAATTTTCAGTTTTGTGCATTGAGATTCCACATCAGTTGCGCTATATTTATTACCAACCTTTTTGTTTGCAATGGTGCATTCCGCGATGAGTAGGTAATGGATAAATTGGCAACTTTTTCACAGGTACACCCTGTATTAGATCTATAGACTACACCATCACAACTATAAAGTTAATGTCTGTAGACGTTTTGTGGTTTTATTGATGAATATGCACTATAAATTCCTAATGCTTTGTCTCGTTTCATAAGCGCATCCACCCACTGCAACAATATTCAAATGAACTGGGGATATATGTACATATGGAACATTTCTTAAAATGCATCATGGCAGCAGAGGCGATATGTATAGGAGTTGATTATTTGCTATATCACCCATTTAGCAATAGGAAATCCTTGCAGTGATGTGAAAAAAAGATCTAGGTAAAGCGATTATACAGCAATGAAGTAAAATAATGTTTATCTGCCACATGTTTTAGGAAAATTTTGGAGAATTATTGAAGCAGATAATTTGGGTGTAGATGGCCAGCTTTTGGTGTTCCCGATTATTGAAATTATCCGGCTAGACTTCTTATGCCCCTATTTCACACAGACCACGAATCCCACGAATGGCCAGGAATTGACAAATTTCACGATTCGTGGTTGAATCGTAATCAGATCGTGAAGTTCTTAACAGATTCGTATATACTCGTAGTAAGTTCTTGCACTTCGTGACCAACAGGAATTGGTGGCAAAAACTTTGATGCCCCTATTTCACACAGACCACGAATCCCACGAATCGCCAGGAATTGAAAATTTCACGATTCGTGGTTGAATCGTAATCAGTTCGTGAAGTTCTTAACAGATTCGTATATAATCGTAGTTAGTTTTTGCAATTCTTGATCAATCGGGAATTCGTGGCAAACATTTTAAGCTGTTCAATGTTTTGGCCACGAACTCCCGATTCCAAAAAATCGTAGTGAATTTCTGGACAATATATATATATATTTCGTGCGATTCCAGCCGAATCCCACGAATATTCGTAACACTATCGCACCTGTATCGTAACTGAATCGTAGAGCGTGTCGAATTAGACCAGAAAATTGGCAAAATCTCACGAATCCTCACGAATCCTGAAATTTCTCAATTCCTGGCGATTCGTGGGATTCGTGGTCTGTGTGAAATAAGGGGCCTTAAACATAGCAAATATTTCACTGGCCTCCACACCATTTCTACTATATCATCAAAAACCAAAGGACGAAACTAAATCTTTACTAGCAAAATCTATATGCAGATCACAAGCGAATATGCTACGTGGTTGAATTTCCCTGCATTGGGTTAAGTATAGTCTAAACCAAAGGGCTATGTCAGTTAAACCTTCAACCAGAAGCATGGATAAACCGGCCAGTTAGGCATTTCAACATGTAACGCTTATCATATATATCCTTACGTGTACCCGAGATGTATTAAAATATAGTTTCGTCACATGTCATTGATAATCATTAAAACATTTATGAAAGTTTTCGAGAACTGTTGCCTCCACCATCATTTTCTAAAGATCAAAGGCAAATGGACATAAACGTTTACATTATTGCCGTCTCATTTGTTTGATTGAAAGTGCAGGAACTTTGTACATCTTACCGGTACAATAGGTTCATTGATTTTTTTAGACAGAAAAGTCAAATTAATAGATATGCTCTTCATTCACTGATATTGCTGTTAATTGTGAGTAAATACATTGTGTAACGTTATACATACTGCACACAGCTTGGCAAAGTAGAGATAAAGGCGAAAGACTGGTACACGGACACTGGGGAAATTTGTTGTTAAAAATCAGAGTCCGTTCTTCGATAGATAAAGACGATACTATGTCTGGATCAATGTAACTGGTTATTGCATTCCAAACTACAGCGGCCGTGTTACTGATGAGATTTGAAGAAAAGCGCTCCTAAAATGAATTTATTCATTATCTCGGCTAACCTGAACAGTTTCCAAATGAAAGTCATGGGTAATCGTTCTAGTAGATACCTTATAGTTGCATGTGGAATAGTTACAATCATTTGTCAAGGAAGCAATTTTATTGAATTAAATACGGTCGGAAAATAACTGCCCCCTACATATTTCATCTTTATATGATCTCGAAAACTCAAACTCATTTTAGAAAAAAAAAACTCAATGCAAGTATCTTCCTCTATTCAATAAGCCGTTTTATGCTTCATACAATAAAGCAAATTAAAATGGCGTTCTACTCTCCCTCTTGGGAGCGTTGATTGATGGAGAGGATGATTCCTGTCCAAGACCGGAGAAGACAATTATACCATGCCAATGTTTTTTTCTGCACTTTGCCTACCTAGACTTTGTAATCAGGAAATTCACTTGAACACGTTGAAAAAGTCTCAGTGATAGTTATGACAGAGTGTTCAGCGCGTTCAGTGCTTTAATTTATTTATCTTGTTGGAAGATAATTTATTTATTTATTTATTTATTTATTTATTTATTTATTTTGTTTCCAAACGTCACCATTAGGGTTTCGTGCTGCAAGACAGGCCTTTTTGTCTTGTCAATATTTATTTTGCTAAATTCCCGAAGGTACAATGACAAAGCATGACTTTAAGTGAATGATACTTTCAAGCTAGAGTTCTTGGTTAAATATAAAGGACAAAGATGACAAAGACGGCAATAAATGACAAGTCACGTTTATTAAACTTTGACAAAGTCGTTTGCAGCTCAGGGGTTGTTCTTTATTAACTTAAACAAATAACTTACGTTATTAATAAATGATGACTATAGTCTGTGTTTGTAACATAGCACAGGTTTTTGAAAAGAAACAAGAAACATAAAACATGAAATCCCAGCAAATAGTCTTTAGATGATTTTCTTGGGAGTACACTTGGTGTTTAACTACCAAAACACATTTTATTGCAACTTAATTTAAATCGATATACAGGTAAGCCATTATTATTCGTATTTGTGGTTAAAGGCGATAACGTTTCTTATAGATTCCCAAGTTGTTGATTTAGCTTTCGATATGACTATTCTTCGCAGTTATTTTTAGTTATCCAGCTACATAAAGTCCAACATTTGTAACAGAACGTTCCAAGCTGTATACCAGTACCTGTGAACTACAATGAATCGCAATATAATCTAACGTCTCATTGGTTTCCCGTTGTTATGAACTTTTCGATGAACCCTTCAAGCAGCAACTCCTAGCTCTTGCCAAATATAATTTTTTCTCGAACAAAGGGAAATTGTTAGACTGTAAAATTTTAGTCATCTATTTAATTACATGCAGCCCATAAGCTGAGGTTGTTTTTTCTCTTTATCTTCTTTCTAATCAAAGAGCAATTGGAAATAACATATTTTAGTAATTCTGTGTTCTTAAAAGAAGATAGATTTGCAAAAACCCTACGAGTCTGTAATATGGATGAGCATCTCCTTTGGTAGCGTTATTCTTGTCAAACGGTTGTCGCGTGCTATTGCATAAGGCGTTGATGCAATCAAATAGGAGTCCAGAATTATTAATATGACAACTTCAAAGAAATAAGCGAGCTTATGACACCAGTCAGATTAACCCACTTGGTTGTTAAGCTCGGGGAGAGGAGAAGAACAGATTGCTCAACTTTTGTTTTGTTCCCCTTAACAGCATTGTGGTCCTGCAAAGACGGGCTATATCAACATGTCTCTTTATACAGTGTATGTACAGTGAACCCACTGTTATCCAATAATGATGGAAAACGAGCTTAAATTGATCATTGAAGCCATTCGTCATTTCAGGATTGGTGCATAGTCATACCTCAAACTTATCTCGCCATCGAACGGTCAATTCATTTATTGGTAGACATTGTGATTGTTAAATTATTCGTAGTCACAGCAACAAACAAAAAGATGATTTTCCATATTCAACAACAGATTTGGTACAAACAACGATTATTTTTGGCCTCCGCCAAGGGGTTGTTTTTTTAGCCTTGTTGATCTGTAAGTTAAAAGCCTAACTCAAATATTATAAAAAGAATCTTTACAAAATTTCAGAAAATGGGCTAACTTACAGTAGATTATATTAAGGTGATGGTCCATTAATTAATTAATTAATTGATGATGAGAATTCAGTTGCTTTGGCGGAAGTACGTGCTCTCGAGTGTTTTTCTAGTTTTATGGAAAAAATGATATGCTATAATTATATGTTCATTCAATAATCTAATGCCGAATTCTTGATTTTTAGACCTGAACTTACAACAGACATGGGTTCACGGTAGTTTCATTCTGTCGCTGTTAATAATATTCCACTGATGGACTTCTAATAGAGATGGCAAAAAGCCATGTGCTTGTACATGTATTTACGAACGTTTTGTGTTCAATAGAAAAAATCTAGCTCACTGACTTGTGAAAAGTAGATTACTATTGAAAATCTCGAAACACATATTGGCCCTGGACACTTTTGTTTGTGTTGGGATTTGTAGACCTCCCGGCCATTAGGGCCGTTAAAGTGGTCAAACAAATAATTTGTGAAGTTTTCTGTGCGACAGATGCAGTTAAACGAAAGGCATATTAAACAGTAGCGTATTTGACGAGAATGCCTGTCAAAGAAATCTAACATGGACACCGTTTAAAATCCTTCTTCACATATCTATGCAAGCATTTTTCTATTGAGGTGTCACAGCTGGTTGCCTTTTATACTGTATGAAACCAATGGCAAAAGAACTGTTGTCCATTCTTTGATACATGAAACTGTGCAGAAAATCATACGTGCTCACTCTCTCTATTACTAAAATGTCCTTTGATAAAATGGCGCGAAATAATTATTATTTTCATCGCATGGACACGTGTAAATGACATTTTGTTATGCTCTCCTCGATGGCGTCATTAAAGCGCAAATTAATGTTTATTTTTATTATGCTAGCAATTGACGTGTCACTATGTAAACCGTGTAGAACTATAATTATGTAATTGAAGATACAACCTTTATCCACCTAAATCAAAACCATCTCTCACGGAAGCCTAACGACATTGTGCATTTGTTAGTTGATCGCGTTGGCAAGCGTTTTTCTTTTTACAAACCCGCAGATTCAGTCACCCAGACTTTATGGTTTGACCCCTCTCACTATGGTTACATGGTCTGTTTCTAAAAACTCTTTCGCTGACAAGTCAGAGTTGAATGTGAATCAATTTTTGAAATCAAAAGAATGCTTACACCTGATTAATAATTACTACAATTTGCTTTTTGGGAAGGTGGTAAACAGAAATTGCTTTCTTGGCATATATTTGATTTTCAGGGGAGGACATTTTGATAAAGCCGTCGTCCATTTAGTTGGAATGCGCACGTACTTTTACATATACTAGTAATACTAAAAAGACCTTTGCCATGCTCTCACCAGCTGCAGCTTGTTTTGGCGCTTTATCCTGAGAAATAAGCATATTACCGAGGTGAATGCCGTACAATAAGACCTATAGATACATTCACTGAAATGATGTGCACGTGTATGTACGATTTCCACCTAGGATTGGTAAACATTGATCATAAAGATTGACGATTGGGACATTGGAAACAACGTGGATAGAACCGGTAATCATGCATCTTCATAGGTGCAGTAATTACTCTGCCTTTAATATAAGACAAGTTTAAGCTTGTTCTAATAATTCTGCATGGTATTTCATTCTGGTTTGCAATTATCTAGGCACCAGAAGAAAACCAACGACAATGGAGAGTGGCGGAGCCCTACCGACAGTGCCATCTATCGATGTTTTACCTCATAATGCCGATGGTATACCTGTTTTTTTTGGTGTAATGCAAACGTTATTTCCGTAGCAGGTTGATGTATTGCCTCCATCTGCAACCTCAGCTAATTAGTCAGTGCGAGTTTTGGTGTTGAATACAGTGAAATGTTTATTAATGTTGCTTGGTTACCTAGGTAATAGTGCTCTGCTTTATTTACACGACGTACAAAACTGTCAAAATATCAGATTTTATAAAATCTAACTATTTTTATTTATTTATTTTAAAAAATTGGCTCTAGTATGATTCAGTATTAAATTGAAAAAAAGGTAAGACAAAAGAGAAAGAAAAAACTAGAAAGAGAAAGAGGAAAAATTAATGCAACGGGTACTTGTTCGATTGTAGATTGTATTCATGTAAAAATGTATAGAAAACTGGGCATGATTATGGTAACTGTTGTATTGCGCTCAAGTCGACTTTATAATCTTTCAAAGAATGGGCCATATGAGACACAATAAAGCATGCTGTTGAGACAAAAGCAACCACCCTTCAGCATGCACATTACATTCTACCTAGTATGTCACTTGATGTCACTGTAATATTCAATAGAAACTTGTGTCCTTCTCTCCGTGTAGTGGGTGCTTTCACCTTTAGTGATTATCCAAGACAGTGGGCTTCATATTTCAAATGTATTGTTTTTGCTTCATATTTCAAACGTATTGTTTTTGTTATTGTTTACCTTTGCCCGTGTCTCTAAATGTATGTATTCGTACTGTTTAAAGCATTTTGTTATTGGCGGCCTATATGATAAGATATTGAACGAGGTTTCGAGAGCCATCAATTTAACATATTTTTCTTGTACAGTCGTTAATTAGATTTTCGTTTTACATTTCGGAATGGACCTAATTCTTTGACTTTTTTTATAGGTTGAACCTTCAAGAAGAACACTTTGGATTTTTCAAAACACAACCAGCGGTCAAATTGACAAGCGGCTTCTATTAATCACTGCTCAAGTTTGTCACCAACCTAAAGACAACAGAAGGCCAACCGACCTTAAACATTATGTACTCATAATGAGAGCGCGTCGAACACTAACTTATTTTCAACGTGCAAAGTTCCTGTGGATTGCGAGAAAAGAGAGTATCTGTACTTGCTAGACATTGCTATCCGCATTACGAAAATTATTCCATCAATGATGTTGGCATATTGGATGGAAACGAGAGCACCATTTCCATAATGATGATTTGTGATTGACTTTGACAGATAATGCCTGGTTGTATTTTACGGTAATATGAGGTAATATACTGAAGACGTGTTATAACTATACTATACGGTGAAAAATCTCCAGGAAAAAGTTTTTACCTAGCATTGTCGAGTGTCTACACATGTATTGAAGACCTGCACAAATGGTGTGGCGGAAACCGTATAAAATGACACTATGAGCTAACAAGAATTCTATTGCCTATAGCCAAATGCTTATTGTAGAAAACTAACTGGACAAGTAATTAATGTAAAGTCTATTGTAAAATATCTGAATGAAATCTGCTTAAAATGACACTATGAGCTAGCATGTTACGTGCTAGGTTCATGCATTTTATTGCCTGTAGCCAAATGCTTATTGTAGGAAACTTACTGGACAAGTAATTTAAATTCTATTGTAAAATACCTTAACCTTGACTTGCACTGTAAGAATGTTATTTGGCACATAAACTCCAATATATTTAAGCAATAAACAATGACAGGTATCAAACATTCTTTTATGGTTAACATGTAAAGGGAGCACCTAACCTACGTAATTGTTTGCACTGGCGCTGTGCAAACTGCAATCACCAAAGTTCTACACATTTTTGGCGTAACGGAAATTGTGTATGTGGATGCTTTGATCTATGCTTTGGGAATGTTTAGTGGGGAAATATGAAGGTTTTTGTTATTGGCTGTTCTGCTGTGCTAGACATTTCCAACAACTGTAGGATCTATTTGATCCATTTCTTAATTTCCTGAGGCTAATATCTTTATTGCTTTTGCATGCTGTTCAAAGATCATTATACACGTCTGGATTCAAGTTTTAATTCTCTGATAGAAATTGACGAAGCTACTTCGAAGTGATTTAGGCTGGGTAATTAATTGAAAAAACCCATTTTCATTATTACAACTCGTTAAGGTCAAGGTCGATTTTTGAAAAGTTCAAAGATAATTAACCCACATGTACATGTACAAATGCAAACGACGTCTCTGGCTTACTACTTAACAGACGTGCCAGTTACCATAAGTTCATGTAAGTTCTCACCATTTTGATATGCTTTATAACCACGTGAAAACGTGAAAACTTATTCAATTTACTTCAGGAGATTTGTCATAACTTTTCCCAAAGGAGGAATAAAAGTTCAATCATTAATAAAACATTCCCGTAGAACATTTTTTCTTTAGATGGATACGAACTTATTTGTCATTGTTTGTGTGAATCACTGAAAGATGATTTTTGTCAGATTCATCAACAGCGTCAGCAGGAAACTGGAAAAAGAACGGGAATTCATAAGTGGTTACTTCAAACCATGTTGTCACATCTGGAATATCCGCCAAGTAACAATACATTATCCTTCAGTATCCTACACAAAGCTTCAGATAAAATTGACCACCTTTAAATGTACATGATCTGGACACAAGGTGTGCTGTAAAAGGGAGGTGTTTTAGTAAAACTCGGCCAGTTATAAATACGGTTTACAATCGTTCTATCGATCGTCTGTCGCATTCATTGAACACCTGCCGTGATCCTAGATAAAAAACGTCGGTTGAGATGATTACGGTCAAAAATTATCATTTCAGATCTAAAGGTTGTGACGTTTCTGAGATTTTACGACAGGTGTTTGACTTTAATGTAATTGATTGCATTTGTCAAAATAAAAAGACGGCTGAAGGGATAAAAGACAAAAAAGCACTTGGACACAATTTTAAGCCTCCAACAGTTTTTTGTTCGTTTGTTTGTTACTGACAATGTCACACTTTACAGTATATCTTAAAGTGATCAAAGTGGTTGCACGGGTTCTGTAAATTATCATTTACATTTATGTAGGAACTTTGGGCCAGGAAAGGTGGATTTCTCTAAAGATGTTACACAAATTTAATTCAAAAAAATTCAGGAAAATAAAATAAAATTAACGCCGCTTAATGAAGTATTAATACAATTAATCAATTAACTTAGATAGGGTTCTCAATTTATATAACCAGTTTAAGGTCTTTCGTGACCAGTTTAAGAAAAAGCATGCACGAACTGCTGAATAAAGCCCAAGATGACACATATGCCGTTTCCTTTTATTTTCAGAAGTTGTAACTGCCATTCAAGGGAGATTCATGCTTTCTTATTGTGGTTCGTTCACGAAAACTTAATGGCAAAATATATCTGTGATGAAAATTTAAAAACAAAACAAAAATGAGAGTGTTCCTTTATATTGAACAACATATGTAGCGAAAGTTGAAAATTGATTTGCAAAATCTATTTATGGACGCGCAGTTTTAAATGTCAGAGAACCAAAGGAAATTCTTCCTTCCTACACATTTTCCAAAATGTGTTTTTCGCCCACACAGTGAACATTCATTCAGCGCATTGCGATAAGGCTTCATATAACGTTCCATGTGCCATGAAATCTTAGCCGAGTAGGGGTGAGGGGGTTCCTCCATCCTGTATAAATGACTGTTGCCATTAATATAGTAGATTATGTTCAATGAATATGCCATGTTTCGCATGTTAAGTCAGTTCTCATGTAAAATGCCAAGGAAACGTACATGAAGACTATTTGGAATTAAACTTGGAAGAAAATGCCCATCTCTAGGTCTCTACAAACCCCAATGGTGCATTTCGTATTATCCCATTTTAAGTGAAGTGGACCTATCTCTTGAATCTGAGTCTAATTTGGCATATGAATGATGTTCGCTCTATGATGTTATCTTTTCTCTACTCTGCGTGTCCCTATAAGAGAAAAGATACCTTTATGCCTTCACAATAAACTAACTACTTTGTGATACCGTACATCACTTTAGGTTTAATCAATTTTCAACAGGAAATATCCTTCAGAGGTAACGATTTCCTGGATACTTCCAAAGGCTAAAGATTCATTGCAACAGTATAAGGTATAGTTTCTAGGTGCTGATTAAGACAATATTTGAGCCAAAATAATGAAATGTGGCACCACTTCAGAGCTTGCTGAATGAAGGTACGTACATATTGTTCTGCTCTCTCTCTCTCTCTCTCTCTCTCTCTCTCTCTCACACACACACACACACACACACACACACACCTGGAGCTTACGTTCATGTGTACCTGATTCATTTCACAATGCTTATTGCTTATTCTCATAGTTAATTCTTTTAAATTTAAACGTTTTGTGATTTTTGTTGATCAAATCGGAATACACACAAACACGAACACATACACAACAGGCGAGTAAACAAACACCCCTAACTTTAAAATTGAATTTTCTACACACATCACATTTTAACGAAATCTATTTTATTAATGATACTGAATTGTATTGCCCCGCATCAAAAAGGTGAAAAAACGCACTTACATTTATAAATATTTGAATATTTTACAAGATCTTAAATAGAAGGCTTCAACCATCGAGTTCCATATTATCCTGCTCCTGCGTGTATATGATATTGTCTCCAGCGGTGGAAATGTTTTTGTAAAATCGTGATTTAGTTCATTTTTCCACCTGGTCTCAGAACAAATACATATTGAATGCTACATTGGCAGCTTGTTGCATCCAATATGGCCGTCAGTGTCACATAAAAATATACCGGGGTATACCCCGGTACATCCGCATATGAAAGGTCGTTTATTTTGGTCCATATGACGGTTTTAGCCCAAATGTGCACCAGAAACTTGTTTATATTTATTCCTTTACTTTATTGAGTTATTTTGTTACGTTGCAATTTGATATATCTAAAATGGCCGCCGATCACCATTAACTTTCACACACATTATTCAGACATCAAAATTAAAGCAAACAACAAATTTTAGATGTTTAGTTGGTGTAGATATCAATACTGAAGTTGAATGCAGCAGCCTATTAAATATTTTACATATACAAGGTGACTGTCAAGTACAATAGATAAATATACATCTTCCTTCCATATTGCAGAGTACAGGGTTCCAAAAAGGGTGTTGCTATCTGTGGTGATGCTTTGTATAGCTCAGCATTCAAGTTGTCACTGCCCGATGCCTTTCTGTTCTTCACTGACAATATTGCCTCCATTATTTCAGTCTTTTTAGGGCTGTTTAAGTGTAAATTTTAATTTTCTGTTGCTTCTGGTGTATCTGCCTGCGTTGATGGTTCAGGGTTTCAGTCTAAAAGTGTTATGTCTTTCTTTTTTTTTTGTTATGTCCTATATTTTAGTGCATATAGAACCCCAATCTTATCTGCAATTGGGAGATAATGGCTCTTTGTGCCAATTTCTCCACAGATAGCTGATAAAATACCCTTAATCTAATATAACCCAGGGTAAATTGGGAGCAGACCGCTTGTACAGTTACAAAAAATGGTTGTGTTTTTCGACCTTAGGTTATTCTTAGTGTACTTCTGCATGTAGATTTAGCCCGAATTGATGTTGACGTAAATTTCGGTTTGGCAGTTGCGGTCAACTTTCGGTCTTACGATTTTTGTGAACCTGAGCCAAACTAGATTGTTTGTGATGCACTACGCACAAATAGGGAGTGAAAAGGAAAATTTTGGTCTGTACATTTGCATGTAACAGCATTCGTACCTGCACCTAGGTTTTGACTCATCGCTCTTTAACCTCTGCATTCTCGCCTGTCAACGTTAGTTGTTAAGGCCTTACGAATGTTTAATTAATTGAAAAAAGCCTAGAACCTCAAAGGAATACGCCGACCTGACAAAACTAGTGATTGAAGTGAAAACACTTTTTACGTCTTTGGCATGCCATAGTCGCATGTACATGCTTAATTTTATTTTTGTAGTAGTTATTACTATTTATTCTTTTTAATAATGAGTGCGTCATTATACCTACTGATACATTACGTGTGTATTTCACATAATTTGTAATTTGTGTGTCAGGGTAAATCTATAGATGTATGCAACGGAACTGATATTTCATGTACAGGAGTATTACACTGATGCATGCAACAAGCACGAATTCAGTACACTTAAACAAAAGCTTACAATGTACACCTAGCGGAAATGGCAGCGATATCCTTTAAGACAATACATCATGTCTACTGTTTTGATAAGAAGCGGAAAACACGATCACAAGATCATGATAATTGATGAATTGTATAAATGGCATAGATGGGATAATCCAATGGTCCCATCGTACAAAAGAATATATGTACTGGAGTCATGTTAAAGTTTTACTGGAAATACATGAAACCAACTAAAATTGAAATGAAAAAAATCCTAACTTTAAAAGTCAGCCATAAAACATTTGCCGTAATGCAGCTAACTCCATAAATAAGGCCATTTTTAAGTTTGGCCAGTAGCGGCAGATTAAAAAGGATTTTCAGTTCGGTCAGTCATTTTTCTTTTTTTCGCATTGCTTTTAGAATACAGAGGTGGTGGGGCGCTTAGACACATATAATATTGAAATAACGGTGATTGTAGGCTGTGGGGAAGGGGAAAAGTTTTTTGTGATCTGGTAACTTTTCCTATTTCCAAGTCTATAAGTCTCTTGTTTTTCCTTCAGTCAATGTCTAGATAAGTTCATACAGACCCATTGAATGTAATGTAGGTCTTCAACTGCTGCATGTATCCCGAGCATTTATCTCAGCCTACTGCATGTACGACCGTTGTGGTGCCATGTATTAGCGTGAATGGAAATAGGGATTGTCTTCGTCGCCATATCTCCCTGCAACAACTAATTATAAAAATAAACAGGATGAGCTGCAAGAACATTTTATCTTATTGTGTGATACATGCACATCTTGAACTTGTAAAACTTAATATTTGACCTCAGTACGTACATGTAAGTCTGCTTCTTCGTCATTAGTGGGTCAGAAATTGAATACCCTCTTCCACTGCGTCATTATCAGTTACAAGTAGGATCAAATATTACTGACACACACATTATAGTTACATTACATGGACACAGGGTTGAAATGCAACCTATGTAGTCTCATATAAAATCGAATTTGGCTAATTTTTATGATATTACTTTCGACGTCCATATTGATTAGATGTCGGCGTTGAATTCGCACACAAACTCCCTGGGATGAGATCTCCTAATAATTGAATTGTTTTGAAAGGTGAGTACATACTTAACGATTTCAGACCAATTTTGGAACATTGGTCAAACGGAGAGATAAGGATATTTCTATTTTCATTGTTTTTCTTTTTGGAAGGCGTTCACTGCTACACAAATATACATTTCTGACACAATAGCACAATTTAACATAGTCTGCTGGGTTACTAAACGTATTTACCTGATAAAATGAATATGAACGCCCTTATGGAAAAAGTAATCGGGCTGTTTATATTACGTGTCTGAGCGATTACATTTAAATCCCATCACGTAACGATTAACTTACTCAACAGACTGTTCACTAGCTACATGCCTGAGCGATGTTTTCTAGGGTGAATTAAAGTGGGAATGCATATACCAGTGAATTAGACAAATCAAAAACACTTAAACAAACAACATCCTTCGTCCAGGTAAATTACTTGAACCCACTTACTGCACATGTAATGTATACAGCAGTTTGCTGGAAAAGGCGAATGTAGTAGCTGAAACCAAGGCTATATGCTCAACTAACACAATAATCTGAAGTACCTACTGAGGCATTATTTCCAAGTTTAAACCTAGTGTTTATTGCTGGAGTAACAACAGAGTAAAATCGCGGACCATTAACGTGTCCGTTTACAAGATGAAATAAATAAAGTTGTTATGGAGAATGTAAGTGAATATGAGAGAATGCAGATTGGGCGAATAAATCAATATTATATGTACAGGTAGTTGTCCGTTTTGTGTAACCTTGTGATTAAGATGTGCCGACTAGGACAAGGTTATACTGATAAATCACATACGAATGCGGAAAGGTTTTGTCTCATCAGCAAGATAAATGGAATGGAATTGTTTGATGCTTATAACGGTTTAAATTATATATATATATACCGGGTATCAGTTCGGAAATATTCGTAATTTCAGTAACTTTTGGAAATGTTAAATGATCGGTTCCCTTTTGAAGTGTAGTACATGTAGACTGGAGCCATACCCCGTCCTGGGCACTTTATCCTTACGTTGTGGCCTCATTCTAAATAAATTTTAACGAAACCCCCCCCCCCCCCCCCAACACACATACCACATCAAACATCCACAGCAACCACCTTTCAAAAACCTTTCAAGTAAAACTTCAAGGCCTGCTGTTTTTTCATGAAATATGCCCTTAGGTAAGGTCAGCAAAAGTTCTCACTCCCATATGCCTTTGATTTCTACCCATTCCTTTAGAAACCGTCAGAGAAAGAGAAAGTAAATTCTAATTATACTCTTTCCTTTATTAAAATAACCATGAAAGAAAAGCACTAACAAAGTTACCGTACGTGCGTTAGCGGGTACTTGCACCTTGAGACCTCCGCGGCCCCTAGAGCTTGACACCTCAGTGGAGATTGATTCAGACCCTCTCATCGCGTGAAAGATGCGGAACACAGAATTTAAATACAACTTGAACAAAAGAGTTTTTATTATTTACACTGTTCTGACATAAAGAGCCACGTTAAATGGATAATAACCGCATCGACCATGCTATAAATGGTAAAGGGTTTATATAGATTGAGGCACTGCTGTTCGATGTAACGTTCTAGCACAAAGGTAGCAGAGTGCCAGTAAATAAACATAGATCTATAAACTAGGCTAACGAAAGGGGTGAAGCAGAGGTGAGCGCATACCACCAATATTGAGGAATAAAAATGCGTTTTGTATGCTAATAACACCAAATTGGACTCATCGCTTATTGGTGGGCTAAAATATCACATTTATAGGCAAAACACCGTAGGTGATTAAAGATAAGGTGAAAATATACATAAATGCTTTTAAAGTAAAAGTAACAACCATGCAATAATCAATTTAACGATCTTTAGAAAGAATGAAATGTACGTGTACATGTAGGCATGTCAAATAAGAAAAGAAACGTGTGATGATCAATCCAAGTGTGATATACTGGTATAAAGTATGTAATCTATCTTAGGGTGCATTTAAATTAACCCATCGTACAAGCTGGGTCGGTCCAACTCGCTAAAGTATCATCAGTGGAATCAGCATAATCAGCACAAGATAGTCGAGGAGGCGTGTCAGACAATTAAGCTGATTCCACTGAATGCACTTTAACAAGATTCCCCCACAGAGTTGGACCAACCCAGTGTGAATCCGAATGCATTCTTCGTGTTCATCTTGGCGTTATAGATAGGTCCTGTAGGAAAGGAAGTGCCTTCTTATTGAGGAGAGGGGGTTGCGGTCGGCTTTCATGTATAACAATTTTAAAAGACCTCTGATAGAGAGTAATTTTCGGTGATGTGTACCCGACCTTACAAAGACCTCCCCGCCCCACGTTCTACCGGCAGAGAAAAAATCTGCCGTCATGACTGTTGTTGCTTGTGATAAAAGTCATTTTAATTGCATTTGAAATATCACAGTTATAAACCTAGCTTAAAGATGTTCTGTGAGATGCTTATCCACGTATAACTACATTGTGGTAGTTGAGATGATTTGACTAGCCCATCCTTGATTGTGGATAATATCTAACTTTTTTTCAAAACCTTAGGTGAATAAGGGACAATTACAAATATATAAACACATACAAATTATCTAACAAGTATATTAATTCATTATGCTGTGTTGGAACATGGAATTACTACAGACTGGGAATATTAGTGGAAGAATGGTGGCAGGGTGAAAAATACATGTGAAGGTTTCTACATGTACATGTATGTATGTATGTATCCCCAACAAATCTCATGGTAAGCTCGGTAGTCCCTGCCAAGGGCTAAAGTGTTAGTCAAGACCGGTGCTTATTAGTATTGTGTTTATCGTGCTCAGTTTTATTCAATATTTTGTTAATCTAACATACGCCAATGTTCATTGAAGTACTACAATTATTCGTTCGATTTAGCACGGAGGGTAAAACGACTGGCATCATTTAACGTCTATACTTTCATTACCTACAGAGCCGTGTGAACAGCAGGCATGCTGAACAATACTAACGCTTTATAGTTTTAATCGATTTAATGAGGCAGTTCAAAGTTACAAAGTCGCGTGCTGGTTAAGATTACGACATCCAGGATTTTCAGATTTAAAAATCACACGCCCCTGACCAACGTGTGGTAAGCTTTCATAGTGCGGCTTGCTGTTACTTCTTCTTCCGTAAACTGTTTGAACAAATTTAATCCCCCGTGATTTACTCCGGGTCCCACCCACTGGTACTGAACCGCAAGATCGGTCAAAGAGCGAGTGATTGTTCACCCTAAAGTGTTCCCCACCTCCCGATTCCGTAGGCTTGCCGCGTACATAAGTAATTTGCTGCAACTCAATTTTTCTTTCTTACAATCAATTACAGATCAGTGGATCTCATCAAGCCAACTGGCATATGGGATGAAAATATTAGCAGAGGTATCGACTCCTTACATCACTAAACAGCCAACGTTTTAAACACGCCTGTTAACACCTGTGCATTGAGAGAGTGGAGAGGAGAGTGGATTCGTGATCTTAGGCGTCTGAGGGAAAGTAAACAGACTTGCTGTTTTCAATGGGTGGCGGATAATAGCCGTCAATAGAAGTGTTTTAACTACTTCTATAACCACACAGATATCGACCTGTGAAGGGAAATAGAATGCACTGTAGTAATTTCAGCTGTGGTTGGGCCCGCATAGCAGGTATTTGGATGTTTTCATGAGATTCTCTCATTAAAGGGGTGTAAATGACAAGCAGGTATCTCGTTGTCCGTCAAATTGGGACGTACGTCTGAAAGGTTACATACACAAGGCTATATGTACAAGATAATCACAAGAGTTGGATTTAAAAGATACCCGAATCATCCTTCTGCAGCAACATGCGTTATGCTTCATGGAAAGGACTTGTATCATACTTGTAACTCATATAAAATAACTATATAGTGTTGACGGCAAGGCAAAAGCGGAGTCGCAATTAGCAATGTATGGAGGTAGGCCGGATTTAATCTCTCAACTCTTGAGCAAACTTTGAAGCCGCACTGTGCATAGCATTTATTAGCCATAGACAACATCATGAAGTATGTACGCGCGGCAATCAGATCTATGCTGAGGTCCCATCGAGCGTGGTCAGTGACTGTCGATTGCACTGGGTAAGTGACTCTCCAGTTGTAGAATTCGCTTCTGACCAAGGTCAAGAGTGAAGGCTGTCAGACACTACGGACTCAGCACACTCGATGGTGACTTGCGAAAGTAAAGCATGGTAAAGTAATCTGATTCTGTTATTGGGAGTATATAAGAAATAAGAAGGACCGCGCATCGAATAAATTGCAAACAGCGGCAGCATACGTCAGCTAACATGTAACTAAGATGCTATATAACTGTTCGAACAGCCGTGTAAATCTCACAAAGTATCTACCAGACGGGGGGAACTGCACGCAACAATCTTTGCTGCTTCATTTAGGTAATTATTCCGAAGGAATAACGTGGAATTTCACGGAAAACATAACACAGAATGGATCCGCCGGACAGATCGCAGACTTACCGTCTACAGTTTATGGACTTGGGTTGAGTATTTTCATAGGGTTTATTCTGTGTATTTTGATCTTCATGTCTATAGCCGGAAACGTACTGGTGTGTGTGGCTATTTATACCGATAGAAACCTTAGGAAACGGAGCAATTTGCTCTTAGTATCGCTAGCCGTGGCGGACCTTTTTGTAGCTGTCTTTGTTATGATTTGTGCCGTAGGAAACGATCTCATGGGATACTGGATTTTTGACATTCACTACTGCAATATCTGGGTGTCAATGGATGTGATGTGTTGCACGGCGTCTATTCTAAATCTTTGTGCCATAAGTTTTGATCGTTACTTACATATACGGGACCCCCTTAAATACGCTCGGACAATGACAGCGAACAAGATAATCTCAATGATCGTAGCTGTATGGATTCTCTCTGCTCTCATCTCCTTCCTACCTGTCAACCTTGGCTGGCACCAGATTGGGTTGATAGGAATTGAGGAGGCGGAGGAGGAGTTGCCCACTGAGAGGCCGTTCTGTGCGCTTGTGATTAGTCCAGTCTACGCCGTGATCTCCTCCTGCGTGAGTTTTTACCTACCATGCATCATCATGGTGACAATCTACCTACGACTATACACCTTTGCACGCCATCATGTTTCCAATATCAAACGGACAACCACATTCGATCAATTTAATGGTGATTCCACAAATGGTGGGGGTGGGCGAGGTGGAAGCGGCAAAAGTGGCTCAGGGTACAAAGTGTCCGATCACAAGGCTGCCATAACGTTGGGTGTCATTATGGGGGTGTTTTTACTGTGCTGGATGCCGTTTTTTACAATAAATATCGTCCAGGCCTACTGCCGGTGTATCTCTCCCGTAATATTTAGCTTTCTCACTTGGGTTGGTTATGTCAATTCTTTGCTCAATCCTATTATATACAGTATATTCAACAAGGATTTTAGGAATGCTTTCAAAAAGTTACTTTATCTCGACAAATTGAAATGTCCTTGTGCCCATGAAAACGGAGATAATTCAAAAACATCGAACTCACACACCAAATCAAGTGCCATTAAGAAAATCAAACTTCGGCTTTTTCACAAAAAGGAACCCAATCACAACGGTAGTATCCTACACAACGTGAGCTCATACAGCATTGAGACAAGACAGGCGACTGTCACAGCTACCTTACTTGACGACACTGCAAAATCGGAATTCAGCGATGTTTTGACAGCGCTATAAAATTTATTCAAGAGACAATAATTTTATTAGCATCTCGTAATTAAGATTATTAAGCAAAAATCGATGAGTGTCAACGTCTGTGTCTGACCTCCTGATGAGAAAAATACAGAGATAGGAAAACATCTCTTCAAAATAGTCACACAGAATAAGCGCTTTATGATGGTGTATGTTTACCCAAGTATTGTGACCTTAGTATACACTAAGAATAAACGGCAAGGTGGTTGTATTGGCGTTAAGTTAGAGGATTAGTTAAACATAAATAAGCTTACTGTGCCCCGTGTCTCCCCCGTGCAATGAACCTTTTATAGCAAATCAAATGCTGAAAGTACATGGTAATTCATAATTCCGAAATCTGAAAGGTGTTCAACATACCATATATTTTATGTTGTCAGGTATCAACTTTTTTCTGCACCACTTGCTATTTTCATCAGTCAGATTAAGGTCATGCCTGTAGCCAAGTCGTGGTTTTTAAGTTACTAAGCAATTATGTCAATGCGCAGGTCTGTCCCATGACTTAATTGAATGTAAATATTACATGAAATTTAAACTTCAGCTTAAGCTCTGGCTTCATCCGATTTAACCAAGAACTGCTGTAGATGTATCTTGATTAGCTGGTAAATCAGGACGCAGGAGTGACCAAATATTGAATTTTCTTCATAATCAGCTTCAATTGAGTGGCGTAAATGAACCCAAGACTATCTTTGTGATTTATTGCCATCGGCGAGACTCATCAAGACAGAGCAGTTGTGAGAACTCTTCTGGGAGTGGCAAGCTCGCCTCCAATCAAAAAGAAGAAATTGGAAAGGCCGCTGCAGCAATATGACTAGTCCATATCCGCAATACTTTCTAATTCGTTTTTCAAAGTTGGATAACCCAGTACAATACCTCGATTGTAATTGGTAAAGACAAAAACCCTCCTTTTCGTATATATATAAGAAACAGAATTTTATAGTTACTTGGGTATTAAAGGTAGACTAAAATTACTATACTGCTTTGGTCCGCTTTTAATCGTCAGTTTAGTGTTAATTTATAGTATGGTGTGTGTTGAGCCTGATGTAATTGCCTTAAATTGATGATATTGCGTAAGATATGGCACACGACAGTCTAGCTTGGGGGGTTTATATGTCTCTTTATTGCTAAATAATGCCACAAACTGAAACATTTGCTTCTAACATTCCAGTGTTATGACTGTAATTATGTGACAGAGTCTGAGTTTATTATATGTCAATAGGTATCAACTTTTACTGTCAATAGTCAGGTGTCGTGAGTCAGTATTTGATTATATGAGGCATACCACGGTGCAGACAAACAGAATGTGACTTAGCAGTTATATATGCTTCCAATAAAATCATGAATGTTGCTAAGGTATTGAGTTTTTCATGAAAACAGGTTCACGTGCCTGATGTTTCGTCTAAGAAATATATTAAGCTATGTTCCAGATGCGCTGACGAATTATGCTTGCAAGTTTTGTAACCAGTGATATTGCGTGTATCATAGACGGGCGAGTTCTGGAGAAGCCAATTATATGTAATCCACTTTTACTTTTTTTTGTCAAATTGACACAATTTTCCCTATTGATTCGTATGATAATAGTTGAGAGAAAAGGTGTATCAGATACAAAACTACTATACCATTCACAAATGTAATCCGATTTTGCGGCATATCCCATACTCATCAAAAGATGTGGAGAGTACCTTGGCCGAACTTTTGAACTTCTAAAGTAATTTCCCGGTGGACATACATAAACGATTATATTATATTTTTAGTCCTTTGGCTCGCGTGACCAAACCCTCAATTCCAATTGGAATGTGGACATTCTGACCGGTACAGATGTAAAATTTTTGACCGATAGTTTTGTGTTATCTGTCCTGTCTCCAGGGATCTGTAAGAGTTGTCAGTACGGATCGCATTCATTTTTTTTGAAAATGACAAAAAAGATTGAGACCATTTGACCTCCCAAGTGGGATAATTGATTGCAATTTCCTCAGACATTTGAACACATGTGCACTTTATCACGTAGAACCCTAGCGGAAATTTCACCTATAATTGCGAAAAAATTACAGGCGCAGACTCACTTGAGAGCTTTAATTGCAGGAGTGCTTATAAATTTACACGCAAGCTTCGAGGATAGGTGAAACGGTTATTTTTTTCCTTTTCTGTTGTTTCCTATGTACAAAATAAGTTTACACGCGTAGATAAACGGCATAAAAGTGCAATGCCTAGGGTGGTAGAAGTCAGGCAGAAGGTTGAACTGGTTTACTGAATTGATTGCATAATAAGAAAATACGCTGTCTCGTCTGCATCGTGTAGTCACCCAGCTTCCAAGAAAACCACAATCAACCGTTTGGTTTTATACGTTGGTTAGAGCAAAGATAGGCAGATTCCTTATACATATATATAAGTCCTACAGATTATAGATCCGCCTATTAGTGTACTGTTTGCTTTTTATACGCTTTACATTCTCTACGAAAAACCAAAGCCAAGATTCAAATGGTTTACAAGACGATAAACCATTATACCTAGTGCATAAAAACACACCATTTCAGATAATGTTTGAGGTGGCAAAAATGTGCGTAACCCGACGGTCAGTTTAGCCAATATATTGACATCAAGAGGCGGCTTTCTTGAGGCAAATGAGCAAGACAGCTAAATGGATAACATCATTTTAACAGAAATAACTTTCAGAACACAATTATCACTTAATTCTATATATTGATGTAACTAA
This sequence comes from Lingula anatina, assembly GCF_001039355.2. The sequence continues at coordinate 333,683 of NW_019775413.1, read as the reverse complement.
ATGTCCAGGGAAGTATAGACAAGGTGTTAACCAGCGGCAATTTACTCATAGTCGCGTGCATAATAAAGGCTCTTCTCAGGGCAATTCCGTAACAATTCACATAGTGCTTGTGCTCCCTCTCTGGTCTGTATGGCACTCTGCTCATAGTTGCAGCTACTTTATTTCTCATCATAGGTACGGTTCATTATAATATTTTAACTTATGTGCGGATTAGCTCTATGGAATTCAAAATAATTCGCATCAAAAGTGACGAGTGACATCGCTCTCTGTCCCCCTTCACAAACAACCCTTCGTGCATGATCTAAAACGGACCTAAAACAGCACTTGAAGACATTAGGGTAAATTTCTGTGAGGTTTATAAAACAAATATGCTCATAATACGGGAAGAGGAGTCATCGATTATTCTTTTCTAAACCTAACTTGTACCTGGTGCAAAATGGCTTTCGAATTCTGAAAAATTCAAATTCGCTAATTAACTTCTTAACAGGCGTCTCCTCAAGCATTCAAGCCAAAACTCCATAAATGAAGAAATTACCGGAAGATAATGACTTGATCTTTCTTGATAATTGATCGCATTATTCATCACGCCAGCTAGCAACCTTTACATCCCGTCGTCCTGGTATCACTCTGAAGAATTATGCGGCAAGTCACTTCCACGTATCGATATCAAACCCAGGTAGTTTACCACCTGGAACTAATGTCCTTTGTCTATAAAAGACAAAAGCACAGATACCTATTGCCAACATGCTTTTAAAACATGTTGCCTCCTTTCCCATTTTCACCTACGCTAACGTCTTTTATATAAACTGGGAAGAAAAAAAGGATGAATTCCTGTTTCATTTGAAACTTGCATGCCTTGGGTTTAGTCGTCACGGGTGAGCTGTGAAAAGGTAGAAATTGGAGTCATTTGTTAAGTCGAGATATTCTATACCAAATCAATCCACCAAGTTTACTCTCTGAGATCATGTCCTTTGTCGATTTTCCTAACCGAATAAGACAGATCTATTGGCATACCCATAAGGTGAATCGATTCCGTGGAGATTTAAGCTGCCTCCTTTTCAAAAGGCTGATATGTTTCAGTTAAAGATTTGCAGCTGATGCTTTCTATAACATTATACTTGTATTGTCATATCCCCAAATACTGGCGGTACTTGTAGGTGCTGCGTAACGTTTACACATAAAGTATAACTAAGTCTAAATAACAATCTTGTAGTTTTATCATCTATCAAAGTATAAATGTGCACGTCTCTTGCGCGCTCAGGTAGTTTTATCTAAGTGAGCGTAATAATGGGGTCTTCACCCTGACCGAACTTAATTGATGTATAAGCTATAAACAGTAGAATAAGTGCGTGCTTAAAGTTAATTACATACTTGATTAAGTTTGAGGTGTCAAGTAGTTCGGTAACTTTTGAACGACACAAAGTCAGTAAATCAATGCTGACTTATCTTATTTTTAATTTGCGGCAGTTTTTTGTAGTCTATATTGTTCTAAATGCCTTGTAATTACTTTTTTCTACTGTAAAGTGGATGCCTATACTGTCCTTCTATATGAACACCTTGTAAGAACTGCAAATTAACTCAATTCACTATTATTAATGCATGTACTCAAGAACGAAATTGTAAGGTTTGCGGATAGTTAAGGGTTTGAGTAGTACACCTTTTAACTTACGTTTATGTCCATACCTGTATCTGTGTAAGTAACACCATGCATAACATGAATATAATACGAATGACGATTTCTTATTGCATATGATATTTACAATTTGGTCTGTTCTGTCACGTCTCCCAAAGGGGACGATATAAAAATCGGTGGTAATGTTGTAAATTGCTGTGAAAAACTTCCAAAACTATTTTGCTTGGACAACAAGTAGCCGATATAACTTTTTAGTTTTGATTATTATTATTATTATTATTATTATTATTATTATTATATTCATTTTTTGTATTTTCAATGTTTGTTTTGATTTCTCGAAAACAAGGCATTAAGAATAAACAATGTGAACATGTACATGGGAGTACGTGAAAATTGATTATTAACTTTATGGCGTGACGGGTCTCTAAAGACACTAAAGACCATCTAGCTATTTTTATTGAAGAAAGAGAAATGGTTCCACGTGCACCAATGTGAAGATACTTGGGTAAGTAAAGAAGCTTACATTTGATCAAAATGACAAAATATAATCAGTCATATTTAAATTTAATTATTATAATGCTGTTTACTCATATTTAATTATTATAATGTTGTATGAAACAAATGTCAAAATCTTTCCCACATGGAAAAAATTTTCGGGTGTGGGCCGAACCCAATACATACATATACATAGTGTATATGCCACATATGAAGTATTTGTGACGATAGACCAAAAAGCTAAAGTATATATGCCTTACTTTGAAAAACGTGTCTTTTATATTGTTTCATATCATGCTGGTTATTTCGGTAGCGATAGTCCGAAGATTCTACAATTCGCACCGCTCTAGTCGCCGACTAACCCCAAGTCCAAACAGGGTAAGAAGATTTTTGGTTATTTGTAAAAGAGTTTTCAAAACATTATATAATGTTTTCAGGAATGTTATAACAACTCTAAGAATTAAATAGAATATTGATTGTAACCCATCGAATTGTGAATAGACATCTGGTTGCAATTACAAATACGTTGTTAGGGGTGGTAAAACATTTTTCAAATATTCTGCCAATTATATTATTTATATATATTATATTATTTCTCATATGATATCTTGTATTAGTCTAACTAATCAGCTTGTAGAGCGAGTTCCAACATACGTATATATCCTAATATCGAACGGCATCAAGCTCGTCTAAGATAATAACTAAAGTTTGGCCGTCAACGAATCTATGATGTATTTTTTATTATTTAACATTTTGTAAAAAATACCAACACTCCGGATTTCCTTCATTTAACGCACCGATGCACACGAAAGTGAATGAATAAAATCTAAGTTTAGAATATCAGAAAAATTTCACATACGATACGCAATATTCTTTTCAGAACCATGTTCAGGATGTCAAAACGACAAAGCGTCGACGCAAGCCAATATGATGTTAATAATTGCAACTAATAATGTATATATCCCGAGTGAGAATCGTTCACAGGTAAACCAACACCCACCGCGATCTGTGGGGATTCAGCCTGCTGTTTCAGTCGTGGCATAGCGCAATGTAGCAATTGCATAAATATTTTGTTCCAAAGTAAATGATAATTATCTCTTAGTTGCTGTTTCCTACAGAAAACTACAATTAAGATAATTAATTGTATTTANAGTTTTGACCGATAGTTTTGTGTTATCTGTCCTGTCTCCAGGGATCTGTAAGAGTTGTCAGTACGGATCGCATTCATTTTTTTTGAAAATGACAAAAAAGATTGAGACCATTTGACCTCCCAAGTGGGATAATTGATTGCAATTTCCTCAGACATTTGAACACATGTGCACTTTATCACGTAGAACCCTAGCGGAAATTTCACCTATAATTGCGAAAAAATTACAGGCGCAGACTCACTTGAGAGCTTTAATTGCAGGAGTGCTTATAAATTTACACGCAAGCTTCGACGATAGGTGAAACGGTTATTTTTTCCTTTTCTGTTGTTTCCTATGTACAAAATAAGTCTACACGCGTAGATAAACGGCATAAAAGTGCAATGCCTAGGGTGGTAGAAGTCAGGCAGAAGGTTGAACTGGTTTACTGAATTGATTGCGTAATAAGAAAATACGCTGTCTCGTCTGCATCGTGTAGTCACCCAGCTTCCAAGAGAACCACAATCAACCGTTTGGTTTTACACGTTGGTTAGAGCAAAGATAGGCAGATTCCTTATACATATATATAAGTCCTACAGATTATAGATCCGCCTATTAGTGTACTGTTTGCTTTTTATACGCTTTACATTCTCTACGAAAAACCAAAGCCAAGATTCAAATGGTTTACAAGACGATAAACCATTAGGCCTAGTGCATAAAAACACACCATTTCAGATAATGTTTGAGGTGGCAAAAATGTGCGTAACCCGACGGTCAGTTTAACCAATATATTGACATCAAGAGGCGGCTTTCTTGAGGCAAATGAGCAAGACAGCTAAATGGCTAACATCATTTTAACAGAAATAACTTTCAGAACACAATTATCACTTAATTCTGTATATTGATGCAACTAAATGTCCAGGGAAGTATAGACAAGGTGTTAACCAGAGGCAGTTTACTCATAGTCGCGTGCATAATAAAGGCTCTTCTCAGGGCAATTCCGTAACAATTCATATAGTGCTTGTGCTCCTTCTCTGGTCTGTATGGCACTCTGCTCACAGTAACAGCTACTTTATTTCTCATCATAGGTACCGGTTCATTATAATATTTTAACTTATGTGCGGAATAGCTCTATGGAATTCAAAATAATTCGCATCAATAGTGACGAGTGACATCGCTCTCTGTCCCCCTTCACAAACAACCCTTCGTGCATGATCTAAAACAGACCTAAAACAGCACTTGAAGACATTAGGGTAAATTTCTGTGAGGCTTATAAAACAAATATGCTCATAATACGGGAAGAGGAGTCATCGATTATTCTTTTCTAAACCTAACTTGTACCTGGTGCAAAATGGCTTTCGAATTCTGAAAAATTCAAATTCGCTAATTAACTTCTTAACAGGCGTCTCCTCAAGCATTCAAGCCAAAACTCCATAAATGAAGAAATTACCGGAAGATAATGACTTGATCTTTCTTGATAATTGATCGCATTATTCATCACGCCAGCTAGCAACCTTTACATCCCGTCGTCCTGGTATCACTCTGAAGAATTATGCGGCAAGTCACTTCCACGTATCGATATCAAACCCAGGTAGTTTACCACCTGGAACTAATGCCCTTTGTCTATAAAAGACAAAAGCACAGATACCTATTGCCAACATGCTTTTACAACATGTTGCCTCCTTTCCCATTTTCACCTACGCTAACGTCTTTTATATAAACTGGGAAGAAAAAAGGATGAATTCCTGTTTCATTTGAAACTTGCATGCCTTGGGTTTAGTCGTCACGGGTGAGCTGTGAAAAGGTAGAAATTGGAGTCATTTGTTAAGTCGAGATATTCTATACCAAATCAATCCACCAAGTTTACTCTCTGAGATCATGTCCTTTGTCGATTTTCCTAACCGAATAAGACAGATCTATTGGCATACCCATAAGGTGAATCGATTCCGTGGAGATTTAAGCTGCCTCCTTTTCAAAAGGCTGATATGTTTCAGTTAAAGATTTGCAGCTGATGCTTTCTATAACATTATACTTGTATTGTCATATCCCCAAATACTGGCGGTACTTGTATGTACTGCGTAACGTTTACACATAAAGTATAACTAAGTCTAAATAACAATCTTGTAGTTTTATCATCTATCAAAGTAAAAATGTGCACGTCTCATGCGCGCTCAGGTAGTTTTATCTAAGTGAGCGTAATAATGGGGTCTTCACCCTGACCGAACTTAATTGATGTATAAGCTATAAACAGTAGAATAAGTGCGTGCTTAAAGTTAATTACATACTTGATTAAGTTTGAGGTGTCAAGTAGTTCGGTAACTTTTGAACGACACAAAGTCAGTAAATCAATGCTGACTTATCTTATTTTTAATTTGCGGCAGTTTTTTGTAGTCTATATTGTTCTAAATGCCTTGTAATTACTTTTTTTCTACTGTAAAGTGGATGGCTATACTGTCCTTCTATATGAACACCTTGTAAGAACTGCAAATTAACTCAATTCACTATTATTAATGCATGTACTCAAGAACGAAATTGTAAGGTTTGCGGATAGTTAAGGGTTTGAGTAGTACACCTTTTAACTTACGTTTATGTCCATACCTGTATCTGTGTAAGTAACACCATGCATAACATGAATATAATACGAATGACGATTTCTTATTGCATATGATATTTACAATTTGGTCTGTTCTGTCACGTCTCCCAAAGGGGACGATATAAAAATCGGTGGTAATGTTGTAAATTGCTGTGAAAAACTTCCAAAACTATTTTGCTTGGGCAACAAGTAGCCGATATAACTTTTTAGTTTTGATTATTATTATTATTATTATTATTATTATTATTATTATTATTATTATTATATTCATTTTTTGTATTTTCAATGTTTGTTTTGATTTCTCGAAAACAAGGCATTAAGAATAAACAATGTGAGCATGTACATGGGAGTACGTGATAATTGATTATTAAGTTTATGGCGTGACGGGTCTCTAAAGACACTAAAGACCATCTAGCTATTTTTATTGAAGAAAGAGAAATGGTTCCACGTGCACCAATGTGAAGATACTTGGGTAAGTAAAGAAGCTTACATTTGATCAAAATGACAAAATATAATCAGTCATATTTAATATTTAATTAATATAATGCTGTTTACTCATATTTAATTATTATAATGTTGTATGAAACAAATGTCAAAATCTTTCCCACATGGAAAAAAGTTTCGGGTGTGGGCCGAACCCAATACATACATATACATAGTGTATATGCCACATACGAAGTATTTGTGACGATAGACCGAAAAGCTAAAGTATGTATGCCTTACTTTGAAAAACGTGTCTTTTATATTGTTTCATATCATGCTGGTTATTTCGGTAGCGATAGTCCGAAGATTCTACAATTTGCACCGCTCTAGTCGCCGACTAACCCCAAGTCCAAACAGGGTAAGAAGATTTTTGGTTATTTGTAAAAGAGTTTTCAAAACATTATATAATGTTTTTCAGGAATGTTATAACAACTCTAAGAATTAAATAAAATATTGATTGTAACCCATCGAATTGTGAATAGACATCCGGTTGCAATTACAAATACGTTGTTAGGGGTGGTAAAACATTTTTCAAATATTCTGCCAATTATATTATTTATATATATTATATTATTTCTCATATGATATCTTGTATTAGTCTAACTAATCAGCTTGTAGAGCGAGTTCCAACATACGTATATATCCTAATATTGAACAGCATCAAGCTCGTCTAAGATAATAACTAAAGTTTGGCCGTCAACGAATCTATGATGTATTTTTTTATTATTTAACATTTTGTAAAAAATACCAACACTCCGGATTTCCTTCATTTAACGCACCGATGCACACGAAAGTGAATGAATATAATCTAAGTTTAGAATATCAGAAAAACTTCACATACGATACGCAATATTCTTTTCAGAACCATGTTCAGGATGTCGAAACGACAAAGCGTCGACGCAAGCCAATATGATGTTAATAATTGCAACTAATAATGTATATATCCCGAGTGAGAATCGTTCACAGGTAAACCAACACCCACCGCGATCTGTGGGCATTCAGCCTGCTGTTGCAGTCGTGGCATAGCGCAATGTAGCAATTGCATAAATATTTTGTTCCAAAGTAAATGATAATTATCTCTTAGTTGCTAAAAAATACTTTTTTACTGTTTCCTACAGAAAATGTATGGCTGATATAAATCTTAAATCATATGTTTCTTTTATATCAATATTGCTATAGCTCTCGACAGAATTTGATTATTGTGCATGTTCAGTTTTGACCTACATGTAGGACACTTTTCTTATTATTGCATTTAATCTAAATACCCCCTGCATATCAAATTTACTTGACACTTTCATTTCTATGCGAATTTTATCTTTGGATTCTTGAGATATTTTTACTAGCTGCAAAATCTAGAAGATGTAAATGCAATTCACGATATCTCTCCAAATACTGGCATTTGCGAGAGAAATTGGCGCGCTATGCGATGCTTTGTAATAGAGGTAGCCAGCAGCATTATTGTCTGCAGAATTAAAAGCGGAATAATCACATTTTGTAGTTTGCACAAAGATTTTTAAGTACATGCATGAAAGGAGTTGCCTTGAAACACATTGTCATTCACGACATCATTTTAGGTTTCCAGAGTATTCATACAATATATTACCACGTGGTTCACAAAATCAAGTTTAATGGAACGCGCTCAGTTAATCAAGATGTAAACCTGATTTAATCTTTCATGCTTTCAACCGACAATATCTGTGGTAGATTGTTTTTCTAAAACCATTCCCGCTTATTTCCACGAAAACAGCAAACTGACACGCCACTAAATATGCAGCAATGCTGCATGCAACACCACAGTTTAATCCATGGTCAATACATAAGCCTACATAAGTACTTGTTAAATCTGACAATACGTACCATGTGCCTGGGAACATTTATCCCTAGACCTCAGTTCATCTTTTTATCTGTCTTTATTTATATAGCTTTCATTTAGGTGGTTGAGAGAAACACAATAGCTACGAATTTTTCATAATTACTATCGCTTGTTTTTATTCAGAGGGATATTTTTGCTTCATGTTTCTACTGAATGCCCGCACCATCACAGCAAAAGCCAACTTAATGTACAACAGGTGAAACAACATTAGAAGGAATGAAGCAGTCGTAGAGTGCCACATTCCTGGATGTCGAATAAGCACACTCGTAAAATACAAGTTAAAATGTTGTTTCAGTAAATGTATCTGTTCCTAGAAATGTGTTGGTTATCAAAAAGTATCAACTACTCATTCTGTGGGAGATGTGAAATTGATTGCACGTCGCTATGGGTCTTTTGGGATTAATGCCTTCGCCCCAGAAAAAAATAAAAACGTCAAATAAGCATCTTGGTACGAGTTCTCTGAACCTGAATCATAAACTAATAGTGTTTAGTGTAATTCATTTCTATTTCTTCCTATCCATTGTAATTTTAGTGAATGCTAGCCCAATACATTATCCATAAAATGAATCAGATCAGGTAAAGCGGTATAATGCCAAAATGTCATTTAGAAATCCATAAATTGCAGTTCAAGATGGCATCTGGTGTCGTAACATGGTACATGCTGTATATAGACTATTTAAGTGATGATATGCATGTCCAGGCCTCATACATTGCAATGCCGTCAAGCATTGAATACCTCACAATCAATAGGTAAGCGTGACATGTACGAAAGACTTTTGTGTTACATTTATAATTCACATGTATGCGCTGTACAAATGTACGCTCAATATATAAATATTATTATATTTTTTAGTATATGTCCCAATGAAAAGTATGACGAGTCATCTATAAGTATTACTTTTATTACAACCTAATGTCTTGAAAAGTGAAAGGGAAGAGCAAGAATCGATTTGTATGTCCATTTCATTGCATCACATTGAAACATTAACTTGCAGTACTGTCCCCTGAGAGCACTTCAGTTTAACATTCTCTGAAAAAAAACTGTTTTCGGTGGATCGATTAAGTTATAAGTGACGAGAGTGTTGTTTCAACATCGGTTAACATGCGTTCAGATGGACATTATGCAAATACGAAGTAAACCTTTAAACCATCAGTTATCTGCGTGCGCAATCACGACAATGTCAACTCTTGGGAATCCTAAGCCACCGATAATCGGTCTCAGATGTATTATTAATCTACTGCAGCGCATCGTTATATTATGTAAGGTTATCAATATTATTGAGTAAATTGGCGAGTTTCCTGCTATAACTGTGACTTAAAGGATTAAATAAACGTCGCTAATACTTTTTTCTAATGCAAGCGCCTCACATTGGAGTGTTACCCTGCTACATTGTACGATTGGTTTACCGTTCACCAGTTAATATTTATGGCTATATCTAATATAACCCAGAACACCTTTCTAATGAAACTGATAGCAATTCCTAAAGAACAGAGTGCGATAACCTATGTATTTAACTGAAAACAATTGAGAATACGTAACATCTCTTTAAGTGAGATTAGAAATAATTGCATTACATAATACGATTAGTGTTTCATTAATGCGTCGCCTATAGTCACTTAATCACCCAATCGACTGAAATAAAATCCATTGATAGTTGCCAACACGTGCTTCCTGTAAACCGTTACCAATCGTTTAGTAATGTCCGGCTGTAAAGCTTCCAATCTCAGCTTTTTTTGAAATACTTTCTTGAGGGTATTGAAATGCTTCACAGAACGGAAGGTGGTTAACAGTTAAAAGCAATCGCGGCTGGAAAAATGTGCCTGTGATTGGTTTTCCATAAAAATACAGAGTTGTTGTAAGTTTGTTATCAGATAGTGTCTCAATAGATGGCTATTAATTCTCATAAAAAGTACCTAGATTATAGAGGAAAGTCGTGATACACCGTTCTTCTAAGATAGTGATACATTTTTGTAGATGCGCATTTTTTCGAGAATTAATATGCAGACATACGGTTAAATGAAAATGTGTGTTCACAGTTACCCTAATGTAATTTTTTTACCTCTTTGACTGAGTTCACAGGTGCTTAAGCAGCCCCAAATTATTGACATTTCTTAGCCTTACAGACTCTGTTTAGACAAAGTGTACCGTATTTGTTTGTATAACGTTTTGAGTGATTTGCAAACCTTATGTTTCCTTCAGGCATGAAATCAAAGCATGTGTTTCGCCGAGCATTTCACTTTACTGTAGCCGGGTAAAATTGCTTTCATCCCAGAATAAATATTTTTTAGATATATAATTTCAAGAAGGTGGCTGGTGCTAATGTTTTGATGGTTCTCACTGTCCATCACACTGTCAATTTGAAACCTAAACTCAACACGTTCACAGTTTCCAGTTTTCAAATGAGACCACAAGTATCGATTCACTACAGAAATCTGTTGATAACGTGCTCCCAGCATGGGACCTGTATTTTTTAATTCGTTTCTTCTCGTCACCCAGCAGGGTACGTTCTAATTCATTGTGTAAAAAAACTTATAATGCTTGTCGCACTAATCAACTGATCACAAACCTAAAACTAACAAATGACAATAAAAAAGGGGGGAGTCCTAATTCCGATATTTTTTAAATACAGGATGTTTACAGTGACTAAATAAGACCATTACTTATTTCCTTATATACCCGCTTAATTTCCCCGGTGAGGACGAGTCTCAAAGAAACCTCCTAACCTACAGCGCTTACATTATTTAGGACATTGCAAAAATATCTACCGCATGTGAAACTTTTGAAAGCAGCGTGTACATTAACACTTCACTGAATTATTGCTTTTGAAAACGTCTTATAATTATTTCCTTTTCCCTTTGAATCGATGATATCTTTTACTAAATGAACTTGGAATGAGGTTTGGGATATAATAGTAAGAAAGCATTAATGGATAATTGACTTCGTGTAATGTTTATTTTGGTTGCCAGTGGGGTGTTTGGGGGAATGGTGACATACAATTCACCGTCGTTACCACCCTTGTAGGTATAGTAAATAAACGATAAAAGATGGAAAAACCGTTAACACGTTTTAAATCTTTTAACGGCATAGAAGCTTCTTTGACCCACCAAATACAACCCCAACTGATGAAAAGGAAATCAATCCGTGAAATTTATGTGTAGAGAAATAGACCACAGAAAGGTTATAATCACAAACATTATAGTATATAAAACATTCGACCTCGTAAGGCGAAAGAGGATAAATTTAACCTATTGTTATAAAAAGCACACATCAGTATTATGTGTGTATTTTGTTTGTACTAGTAGGTGGTGTATGTTTATTCATGTTGAAAAGCTTTAATTTCCAGCAGATTGATATCACGCTATGTAAAGATGAGCTTTAATGGGCTTCAATCAAAGGTGTTTTCTGCTGATTTACCACAGCAAGAGTTTAGTCTTGAAACGCCCAAATTACGCGGTTGTAAATCAAGACGCAGTGCACCAAAAATCGTACAGACACAAAATGGCACAACGGCTGATTCGAAGGTTACCTGTATCTCAAAGCCCTTCACAACAAGAGTAATAATTGCATGTTGTTACACATAAATGTTATTGCAATCAAAATTACATCATTTCCGAAAAGGACACGAGTGAATTATGCATATACTGGTACTGCCGAGCTGTTAAAAAGTTTGTCGGCTGAGAATCAAATAAGGCTCAGATCAGACTGATTCTCAAAATTAGATTCTTGGTGAATGTGGCCCAGAGGATGAGACTTCACCATAAAATGGGTAAATTTGCAATATGCCTGGGAGCATAAATGACCAGGTACTTACATGTATTCAACGGCATGTAAACACAGTAACGTGAAAAAAACTAGTACAGCACCTTTTTCAACAGCATACATGTACTATTGCTTATTGTGTCGTTAACACTTTTTAAGGTTAAGAAACATCACCGAAAAACCATGCGAATTACACATGTGTAAAATAACGGACCTGTTATTGCAATAGGCAACTAAATTTAAATCGAACAGATACATTATCAATTTGATTACGTCTCACATGTTTTGGCAGTAGCAATACAGACTCAATATATCACCAAGAGGGGCCCCAACCTGGGGCCGTTTGTTAAAATACATGTATATAGTTGATCTGACAAGATAACCGCAAATTATAATACGTATGGTATACCTGTAACTAACGAACTATTGCTGATGCAATGTGAAGATACAAAAAGTCACAAATACGGACTACTGTATTTTACAATTACGTATTCCTCAGTGTAATGTACGTATAGGATTGTATTAAAACGTAGAGTGTATTAAAACAGAGAGAAGCCACATTAGATTAAATTTAGTCATGGAATGTCCGTTTGCGACCTTATGGAAAGAACACTTTTAAACTGACACGCAAATGTTTCATGATATCCAGCGCCGCCTTGCGGGTAACTTCTGTAACGCAACAATGTACTAGCATACTAGTCTTTGGGCCACACACCGATACATCGACTGTATTATGACGCATGTAATAAATGTTGTTGGTCGTTTTTATATTGGTACATCGTTCCTGTGTACCACTGTAAACCCAGATTTATTTGTTGTAATTTGGGCCAAATATGTAACGGTGCCACATTAAACAGCTAAAATACATTGAAAAAAAAACAAAGGTGAACCAAATCTGATATCTTATATTGGAGTATTTAGTAGTACAATACATGAATATTCTGTCGCAAATACATATAAAAAAAATGTACATCCAGGCATGCTTGTCATTTAGGGTTTTATATGTACAGTGCACTATATATGAATTCGGTACTATCAGAAAAGAAGAAATAACTGTCATATTACATATACTAGCACTTACTTACATACATTATGTATATCCAGGCATGCTTGTCATTACGGGATTTGATGAACATTGTACTTCATGAATTCGGTATTATCAGAAATAATTAAATAGCTGTCATATTTCCTTTTCAAAAACAGCGCCGGTTAGCAAAATATGGCGTTTAGAGGAAGAGGAAGAGGGCAAAGGGGGGGGGGGGGGGGGTTAACACGCAAATTAAGTTATACGCAGACGGGAAAAGAACCATATATCTGCGTAAGTCAACATACTCTTCGTTAGGTTGCGTGTAAATCGTTAATCGAATCAAATTATTTATACGTGATTTAATCCTTGGTCATTTTGATATTTGTTTACATTTGGTCAGGTAGACGAAGACACATGTAGATGTCCACACTGACATGTTTACATATTTAACAAGTTGTTTGTTTTCTTTTTTTAATGTAAAGCCCAGCTCCATAAAGAATGCCTTTAAATGGAAACCAATTCGCACTGGAGATGTTTGAACATATCTCTAAACGATTCGTGACGCCGTGGACATATCATCCATCCACTATTTCATTCGAGCGTCTGTATATCATATTTGCTAACGCACAGAGGGAAATTTGATCCCAAAGGGAATGCGCACCTTTCAAGTAAATAAACCCGATACTCTCCTTTTCATTGTGAATTGGCAATATTGACGCAATAGTGATCAGATTCTGTCAGATTAAACTTTAGATTTACGTGGGACTTATTCTTATTGTGCCAATAACGTGACCAGAAGAATATATGTTTATTAATGACCATCAGTCCTGTGCAAGGTGATCGCTGACCTCGAATGACAGCCGTTAAAAATAATGTTCTACAATACCTATTTTTTCCTCAATTGCCATACTTATATATACAAATTGTGTCAACATATCATTGATGCACCGCCTCTGTGGAATTTTGTCATGAAACATTTGGTTCAAATGATAGAAGCATTAGCCCAACAAATAAAATGCCGTTAAATGACCCAAGGGATGACCTTTGATCTTCTCAGCCATCATATGCAAGTTGGTCTGAATTAGGAAATTGCGTAGCACCTCGTAATGAATGAATGAGGAATAACACACAGGGATGACCTGAGACATGAAGAGTTAAGAAAAACACAAGTTGAACAGCTGTGCAAAATAATTATTTCGATTAGTAAACGCATTCACTTTTCCATTCCAACACTTTTTTTACTTCTAGTCGATTACCCTCTTATCAAACCGGCAACGTTTTTGCTAAGTGAATCGAGAGCTATGGCTTATAGAGCAACAGGGTCTGTCCGTAAATCGTTGAAATGTCAGCAGTAATACAGTTATTAGAAATCCAACTCAAACCAGAAGTTCGACTTTTTGCAGGTGCACAAGGCCATTTTGGTTCAAATCGCTGACACATGTGACGCGTGCAAATATTTCAGGTAGCGGATTGTTTACACCAGGTCGATAATCCCAGTGCTTTCACGTACAATCCATTTAATTATCGAAGGTTTAAATGTCATGAAGAATTATCATGGACAATCAATAATATAGCTCAGAAAGACAATATTTCAACGTGGTTGCGGAGTTAAAATATGGATTTGAATAAAACTGTCACTCGATAAATGAAAGCTTAGTTCGGCTTACAATTTCGTCCAAACAGCCAGAGAGCGTGTTCTTTAAGTTCTGTTTACATTCAGTGATGCGGACTCATATGGGTAACCAAGAAGGGCTTCTCAATGAAGAAGAACCTCACCGTACTGTATATTGATTTGCTTGTGTTTTTTTCCTGGTACGGTTAGCCACGTGACATAGCTTCGAAAGTACCGTTTTACACTTGAATCATTTGAAACCATGATTCTGCAGCAAAAAAAAACCCTAATCACCATGCTTTTATGCGACTGTACACCCATCCTGCCATCATGGTCGATGCGTACCAGAAAGTAATGTCAATAATTGTATGATCAAAAAATTGGGTTCAGGATCCATGTTGACAAGGTCATATTGACGATTCCGCTCTGAACAAAAACAGCATCTCTGCTTAAGGGTGTTTATTTCCTGCGGATAAATTAGCTTTGGCTTTAATCCATATTCCACCGAATTTTCTACGTATTTGAATACCGACACTGACAGAAAGTCATGACCGTCATAGATGCAGTTATTTTTTTCTACCCAAATTAAGTCCAGTAATCATCTGTTTATTTTGCTTCCAGCATATTCTAAGGCCCATGACTTCTTGAAATACGTTGCCCTTATACTTCGCTTAATATCCCAAACCAATAATTTGACGCTACTGACTTTAGGATAATTTCCCAAATGGATGTTTCAGCTGTTTTCAAAGTGCACAAGGCAACTCCCAAAAAATCTTTAATTTCTTATAAAACTATGTTACTTTTCTTTACGATACTATACGAAAACAATATTGTACTGGTAGTTATAGTGGTGAGATGCGCAATTATCAAAATGAACAGACAACAAGACCCAAATTTGAAAACGACATTTCTTTATTATTTATATAAAAAAATGTTTGGTGCTGGTATACAATATTTTTTCATCATTTTTGCTTTATTCCCACTGGGTTTCAGTGACATTTTGAAAGGTTTATTATTCAATGCCAAAGCGGTTCAGAATGTTCCCAAAGAGGATATAAAGGCGAGCGATAGTTCTGAACACTTGATGAAGGTGTGTGCTAAAATAAAACCAAATGTCCCTTGTATTTGTAGGCACTTGTGTCGTGGGACGTTCGGAGAAATGACTTTGTTCTTTTCACCAACCAACCAGATACCCCATATCATGAAATATTCAGTTGAATATGCGATCGCTGGGATGTGTGTATTGCAAATAACAACGCGCATTTCATATGTGCTGTGAGCTGCCTCATTCAAACGGGAGTGTATTCTACGTTGAATGTTAGAAATATACTTTAAGTTCAATTCTTTTTTGTCTCAAAGTTGGTTATACGAAGTTAATTTTGCAAACCTAGCACTTAACAACAAATCTGACAGCAAAGCATTCTGTAGTTCGTGTGTTGACACTGCGTTAGTGTCACGCACGGCTATATGCGGGGAAGCGTTAAATCACTAAACCAACATTAAAGTCAGCAATATGCTAAATTTGGCATCATTATGCAGTAAGTTAAATTCACCGATTAGCGGCGTTTCTAATCTCTGAACAAACATAATCGTGGGTTGGTCAACATTAATGTTTGCCCAGCTTAAGTCAACAGATCACCCATTTGAGACAGTGTCAACAACGCGTGCATGTATACAAGAAGCAAGCGTGATCAATACAAAGAGACAGTAGCAAGATGTTAATAGATTCTATTCAGTTTACGCTGATTTTATATTGATATATGCCTAACCGTTATAGACCAAACGAATATGCCCATCTTCAAAAGTAATAGGGCAACGTGAACGTATTTGGTTTGAAGCTTTGGGCACAATTTTAGTTATATGCCCTGTTAACATGTGCGCCTCAGACAAACGGGTAACTACTGGAAGATTCCATGTCTCCGTTAGCGTATTCTACACATGAGCTAGCACATATAAAATTTGACAAGAATAAAAATATGTTTCCAAAATGAACATTGCAAGTGATAGACATCTACTGGAACATTTCACTAATTAAAGTGCACTCAAGTCAAATCAAATGTGTCGTCTTGGCATTAAAACGTGCTGCTCTGCAAAAGCCATCGGCGTGCCAAATACTAGCATTCCTACTAAATTTTACAAACGAACTTTTAGCAAAGGAAACGACCAATGGCTTATGTCTCAAACAAGTACAGTAATTTGGCAGCTTAATAAGGCCACATATTACATAAATGCCAACACGCTACTAGTATTGATCAGAACATTTCTTATATCTATTAGTTGCTTTTTCACTAGATTTGAATTAACACAAACATTTACATAATTCCATGAACGCCATGCATATTATGAATCAATTAAATCATTAAAGCTAATGGTTGCTTTTGACGCGAAAATACATGCACAAATAGTTTTACTTGTAGACCGTTAGAGCTAGTTTTCATTATATGATTTAGCATATAAAATCATATTATTTTACAAAGAGGATAAAATTCGGAGGAAATTTCCCATGCAATTTCATCCCATTACCATTTTTTAAAAATCTTGATAACTTTGGCTGTGAAAGTTCACATCAATGTCTTTAATCCACTTCCATTCTGACGAAATAGAAGCAATATCTGGGTGATTCACAATCTGTGACCAATACATTTTTGCGTCACATAGTTCTTGATTCTTGGCTGCGTGTGTTTACTTCATTTTTCAACAGAGAGTTTTTTATTCCGAAAAATATTATATGTAGGCCTACATTAGGTAACAGTATTATTATTATTATTATTATTATTATTATTATTATTATTTATTCAAGGGAGTTGGACAGAAGCACGCTGAGTACATTGATTACCTTGACACTTTGTGTCTTTTACACACAGAGTACTTACAAAAATATGTGAAACGAGTAACTCCATAATCTTGCCTTTCTTCATCCTGAGTTAGCTTTATGCCCTGATTTAGTGAGCATCGAAAGGCTCACCAAATCGGGACATAATTAAGCTCGTCACCTGCACTGTATTATATTGGTACATTTGGGACGAAGAAAATCAAGATATGTATATGTACATGTAGTTACCTGGCACACGTATTATATCAAGTTCAGACTCCTTGACGTTGAACGCGAGTTGAGGGTCAATCCAAAATGTTTGAAACGTGTCTGTCAATTACGAGGACGTGTTGTGGTTCAGGGATAAGAAAAACGACAAAGTTTGCGGTGATTTTAGCAACTACATGGTTGTAGAGCTCAGATGTGACTACGAAACGCTTCATCTTGGCCTGGCAATTGGATTTTTAGGTATTACGCCAGCACTTTTTGCGACAGAGGGTATTCCATTCAGACGCATTTAATGTAGTGTAATTAGAGTATGGTAGGCAGTTTATTAGAAAATCAAATGATTATCGTATAAAAACACTGCATTTATTGTTCATAGCAATGATTCCCGCTTTAGGGAACTCGAAATTTTAATGGTGGAGCAGGTAAAGGGCTATCGACATGAAGGCAAAGACAGTAACAGTAAAGTTTCCTTTTCATGATAGCTTTACAAATATGTTAACGATCTAATGCATTACAAAGGCAAATGTTCCATATATGTAATACTTTTGCACTCGTATAATTTACATCTAACCTATTTAGAAATAACCTTTGAATTAATGTCTGTTGTTACTTGGCCGACGACTATCAGCTGATTTCAATTCACAAATGATGAGATCCGGCTTCACAAAATAACTTGAGACAAACACTGGTCTCATCTTTGAGAAAACAGTAGTGTTCTTGTATAGTTAAAAAAAACTCTTTTGACTCAGGATGTATATAAGTGCTTTATATGTATCCAGGGTAAACCTTCAGTTGTTCACTGAAATGAAGCTACTTTCGGTCAGAACTTTTTGCCACTGTATTCTATCTGTGGGTTAGTCCCGGTCGTTTCGTTGAGGTGTACCGGTGGACCAAAGTAAAACGAAGTACATGTATCATGTTTTTATATTAAAACAAATGTATGTCTTAATTCTAAGCGAGACAAGAGAAAGGGTAGACAAAAGTACTGTGTCAATTGCGAGACACGAATTTTTGTGGACTGTATGGTCATCACAAGGCGCCAATGGCCCCATTCAGAATAGGGGACTAAGTAGTCCGAGGGTCAAATATGGCCCACCCACTTGAATGCTTCAGTGTCTATTTATAAGTGAATTAGACGACAAGCTTTGTATTGGGTCGCCATATTTGACCCTTGGACTATGTAGTCCTCTATTCTGGATGGGGCCAATGTCGAAACCCTCCCTGTTGGCGTAATGCATATTGTGGGCTTACTTACTTTGGGTTATTTAAAAGAATTAGCATATACTTCATTATTTGTTTTTATGAATATGAATTTTATTAATCAATATTTCTCAATTTATCCATTAGTCGCAAACCAAGATGTCATTTTTGATTAAGCTGAGGATAAGACGTGATATGTTCTTTTTTCTACGATTACTCAAAATACATTTTACTTTTGTGGCATTCCTCAATTTCCCCACAAATCGCCAAAAGATAAAAATAATCTGATGTTTTAGTCAAGGACGAGGACAACCGCTTCGAATAATATTTCAAATAAATCAAATATAGTAGAAATGTACCCTGGTTTGATTTTGACTGATAAAGACCGAAAGCGGCGTCAGGGGTAATATTATACTTACAGATGGCATAACAAGTCTAGTTGGGTTCGATATTGAGCCAATTTAGGACCGTTCTGGTGTCTTGTTCGGAGTATTGAAATCAGGAAAACATACTACCAGGAAGTCTAGTGGGAATCAGTCGATCGGGTTACTCCAGGCGATGTATTCATTCTGATTAATAAGGTTTGATAAGCTATGACTGATGAAGCACTTCAGGATTTTGCGGTGCATTGTCGTCTTCGTTTTGTGCGGTCTGATATTAAACATTAAAAAAAAAAGTCAAACATTTCTGGCTAAAATACGTCACTGTAAAGGTAGTCATTTCAATTTGGTACACCTGAATGTCATATACATTTACATATCACTCAGTGGCGCTTGCTCCCTTATCTCATTTGTTTTCCAGTATTATTACTGAAATAGCTAATGTTCGTTATATTAGTTTAATGCGCTAAAACGCCAGAAGCTGTCTGGAGGCCTACAGGGTACATGTAGCCGGGTCATAAGTTGTTGAGTGCAATCAATTGTAAATGATTAATTTGACTAAATGCTTTTGAAATTGAAATATGAGTTATTTGACCAGCAAACCAATGTGATACAGGTAATTAATTGACATTAATAAACTATTCGTTTGGTTAATGGGGAATGCCTTGGTAGACAAAGAGATGAGAGCGCTACACAATTTCTAAATAAGCACACGAGTCACCAAATGTAAAACTACTACTGTAGAAATAAGCATTAAATTTTTCCTTCACTGGACTCACAACAACGTTAAGAAGCCAAGAAGGATAACTGACGCATTTCAAGCATGTGGGTAACGCTTGAAACTATTGTCCGGAGGCGACGGCAGCATATTGAGAAATTTTACAGAATTCTTCCGTTTGAAATCAGTAGACACCCTGTTGATAGTCCTAAAACTTAACGGGTCGTGTTGCCAAATTACATTTGTCTCTTAAACAAAATTGACACACTTTTTCATGTGACGTATAAGTAAGAGACTGCCACAGCTTCGAATGTAATTTTCATTTTGTTAGACCGACTCCATGACGTGAGCAATATGAAAATATGTCGTTTTTACAGAAAAATAAAGCAAAAAATGTATGACATTTTTATCAAAATCCTCAGAGACGAAAATTGGTGTGTAATGAAACAAGATCGATCTTATGGAAAAAGTGCGGCAGTTGATGCCTTTAGCTAAAGGGAAATGGAACCATGGTCGATGTAAAATTACTATGATAATTTCCCTCATCGGTTTCTGATACGTGATACTCCCGTCGACAGCCGCAGAGAAATTAAAACAGCAATGAAAATTAATCTAAAGAATGTCTTTTTAATTCGAATATAAATGCATATGAACGTATGCGAACAGCGGCAGTTTAAGATGTGTACAAAATATTCCAAAGTTCTGTCAATGATTTGAATTACTCAGACATTCCTCGACCACTAATATAAATATAACACAGCAGCGCACGTCGTCATTGTGAGTTATGATGACGGCGCAATGACGCATGCTGGGGACTGAAAATAATTGCATTCTTCACCTGTTATTATTTTTTTTTCGAATTAAAATAAGGTTCTCGGTTTTAATTATAACACAGCATACAACATACTTTTGCTGCGTGATGATTAATTGTAATGGTCGGAGAGTCGATATTTTCTCTAACCCACAATCATGCGCAGATTTACAAGACCTCCTCATTGGTCGGTTACTGTGGGTGTAGCACTACCGGTAGGGGAGACCGGGGCTAGTTGGACCCCCATCAATTTATGACAAAGTAACTATGGGGTAAAAGAATTGATCACATCATTTTGTAAAGTGACCGTATCCAATAGTGCAAAGAAAGCACCGGCAGTGAGTCCAAATGAAATAATTTAGCATCTTAAAGTAACTTTATTAAAGAGACTTGATGGGGGGCCAACTTACCCCGGGGTCCAACTAGCCCCGGTCTCCCCTATGTTGCATCCCTGCAAATACGTCACTTTTGCATTCGCTCGTCGACTTTCAGTCGAGACAACTCTGTTTACCTCTCCTTCTAAGGAACTTGTTCACGGCACTTAATTTTACCTTACGTTTTCAAAGATCGATAAAAGTAAGAATTAAAAAGCCAACACAGAAAAATAAAGCAGAAATGGCACTCAGTTTAATACAGGCTCCCTCTTAAAACCAGCTGCAAGTATTTGCGTGTGTGTGATCATTGCCTAACTAATTATCTGCAGTTACGAAAGTTTATTTCAAATCTACCCGTCGCTAAAAAAAAAACTTCTAAAAAGAATTGGAAGGCATACAGGTAAATATAGCTGTACATGTATTATTCGTTTGGAAACATGGCGACTTATACCTCTATTTTGACCTACCTGTATTTTCTTTTGAAATCTAAGCAGGCAACATACAGGTATGTACTAGTACCTACAGGTTGCGTATTTGATAGGAAGAGAGTGAATCTTCTGATACACCCAAGAGAACCATATCACATAAGAAAAAAAAAACTAATATTGGACTTACGATGTACATGTACATGTAGGCTAAAAATGCAGCAATCCGATGTTACAATCGGTTCGTAATTTTGTTGATGGTCCTGCCGATCTTCGACAGAAAAATGAGCGGATAGCGAACACCAGTGGCATAGAAGAGAAGTTATAGCATAGAGTAGAGAACTAAACTACTAAACCGTCACTAAACAGTAAAAAAGGGCTAAGATTTTATATCCATCGCATCTGGGAACTAGCCCTCTAGCTGATAATTTGTGGTCTGACCTGTCACGTGACCAGCCCTTTGTGTCACTGACACTCATCTCCCTTGTGTGTAATACTGATCCGAACGTCGGTTCGTTGCATTATTATTTCGTAAGTCATTTTTCCTCGTATGTGGTATTTGATGGGGAGCTAAAATGGCGGTTGAAAATACAAAAAATGTAGCTTTGAAGCAATATTTGATTTGTTAGAAACCAAAGATCGAGTAATAAATTATTACTCAGAATTTTTTCAAGGTAAAAGTAACTTTTACATGGACATCATTCCTGCATTCGGTGTCAAGGTTTGAAATGCACGAAAAATGCACATGTGCATATGAATTTTGAGATAGCTAGATTAACGGTCCGTGGTTTATTTTTAAATAAAAATGCTGATTTTCTTATTCTATTACACACGCTCCATGGAACGGAACACAAGTTTTGATACCGGAGTAGCTGTTTTACATGTTTAGTTCTCCATGTTGCCATTCCTCTATTCTTATCCTGAGGAGCTAAATCAGCGGCTTTGATTGCGTAATACAGTACTACTAGTACATGCATTGTTTTGGTATGTGACGGAATGAACCATAGCTCCATACAAGTAATGTCTTTTCAGAAATTTACAAGGTGCATGCTTCCAAGCGTGTCAGACGACAACTTAATGCATGTTAAGCAACCCCCTGTAGCTCCCTCTCATTTTCTCAAGCTTAGAGCAAGAATCAGTTTATTCCCACACACAACATTACGATGACAGCCATGTACTCGATCAATAAACATGGCTTTTTATAACATCGGCTTTATTCAATCGCATGTGATAAAATTCTGAAAAGTTAACTTGATTTTCTATATTGGAATTTACTTCTGTTGATTTGACTCCCTGCACAGTGTCAGCGCAGTCTAAATCAAGCTGTACAACTAAGCGAATTAAAGCTGACAATCGTCAGTTCAAACAGGGTTGGTGAGATGTTTTATGCTTAATCATCGATCTTGCTGGGGCAACAGGAACAAGAGGAAATAACGCCCGGTTGGTATTGATAAAGCCGAAGCCGATATGAATGAAAGTCAACGTCTACTTAATTTGTTCTTTTCACTCTCTTGTGGGTTCTCATTATCAAAACTTATACGGAGCAAATTTGAAATACGTGTAGATGCTTTCAAGTCGATTTCGATATCTAAATATCCCAATCCAAAAGTGCATTGCAATAAAGAATTACTCAGTCACAACACATACCAAGGATTAACAAGAATTTAAATTCCCAAGCTAACTTAGTGTATTCAAATATTGTAAGGCCTATAATGATAGCAATTTAAGTTCCAGATTTATATAGATTGATAGCCTACCGCGAAGCATGTGACAGAGCATGTATTCACAACGAAATAAACAAATTAACACAGCATCAGAAGTCACTGCAGCGCCCTGTGCATATTTCCATTTTATCAATCATTGTCTTAATCTGGGATAAAAGCTGGATTCACAAACTTTGTACATGGGGAGGGGGGGTTATATGGTTATATGGTTTGTAGGTGGGTTTATTGTATTCTTCTCTGGATGTTTTATAAGTTTTCTGGCTGATTATTATTATTATTATTATTATTATTATTACCTACGGCACATTCAAGGCTATCCTTGTGGTGTTTAATGAGTGTAAACTACCGAACTGGTAGTACAGTAAACGTTAAATAGATACATGTGTAGGCGGGTCCTGACATGACCTCTGTTTTCGTGCGTAAAAAACAAGAAGTACAATCCAAATACAAAACATGCACCGATGGACTACATAACGTGACTTTCTTCGTCCTGAATTTATCCATTAAATATTGTCCAGATCCAGAAACCATCACCAAATTTCCAAAACTGACTCTTTCAAATTGTGGGGGCGGTTTTCAAAGCAGACTGAGAGAGTAATGGCATGGCATGGGCATGGACAAAATGGACAAGGCATGGACAAAATAACCCAAGGTCATTCTGTCCTTTTTTGGGGTTTTGTTAGTAGCAAAATTTAGCAGTAAAAGTAATCTTATGATTAAGGTGTTATTGTTGCTGAATTTATGATGTATTATTTGTACCATTATTATTGTTATTATTGTTGTTGTTATCATTATTATCATATTTTATTTATTAATTTTTATTTGTTCATCAATATTTAACCTAACGTGTTTTTTTCAACACCATTAATTAGTTTCTCTGATTGGTTCATACCTTAAAACAAACCGAACTAAGATAAAGACATCATGTGTCCCCTCGGCTCTGTCTAGATAAGAGAAAGGTACATCAAGAACCCACCTGTATTTCTATGTTACCTGCGTACAACTAATTGGCGCCTGGGGCATTTGGCATGGACAAGATGGAAATGAGCAGTTCATTAAAAGTAAACAGCTGTCACTTTGAACAGAAATAGTTGTCGAAAATTGAATGGGTGTGTTACAGGGGTAAGCAGCAGGGTTGAAAGGGTTACCAGGGTGTCAGAATTGTAGCAAATGCTGTTAAAAATTGGCATAATCACACGCTCCGCAATTTGTTAGATTTGCGAACGAAACAGTCCAATTCGAGTTTGACCCCTGATCGCACAGCGAAGATCAAGAAAACGCACATCTAGTGTTATATTAACATAAGAAAGCAACTAAAATATATCAGCAAATAACTGAGTAAATGCAATCATTCGAAAAGGAACAGACAAATGCTAACTATAGATCATGTTTCGCATTCATGTTTCTGGCTATGAAGGTAAAAGGTATTTGGATGCCTTGCCTGCCTATTGTTCCCCCAGCGACCGACCGGGAGACATTGTGTCTGTGTGTCTGACATTGTGAGTACTGACATTGGCAGGGATAAATTTGGAAATTACGGACTAAATTTATTATCAAGTTATGTCTCCCAGGTCATCCAAGGGTCACCGACGAGATAAATGTATAGGTGTACTAAAGTATAAGCACTAGAAGATCCTAGTAGAAAACTGCTTGATGTCCAGTCTCCGTGGCGATACTGCATGGGTTTAAATAAAAAAAAGGTTCCCTTGAACTTAAATAGATGTCAACTTTCCTTCTGCACATTACATGGATTTAATATCTTAACTGCGTTTAAATGAAACACGAAAATACTTTTCATCGGAGGAAATGATTTTGAGGTGACAGGCGGAAATGACAATATTTAATGCTGATGATGCATGAAAACTCAATCTCTCTCCAGAACTGAGAGTCCCCTCATCTTAATTGTCATCTTGGCCAATTCTTTGAATTCATACATGCATTTGGGAATCCTTCCTGCAAGATTGTTAAGCCACCATCTCCTAAAATGAGTTATTTATATCACATTATTTAAACTAACATAATGGAATGCAAATATGATTTCAATCTTGTCTCTTTCCAGGAATCTACAGAGACGCCAAAATTGAGTAAGAAGTAAACTAATCACTGAGTGAAACTTGTCCGATCGCAATGGTATCAGATTCGTATCTAATTCATATAACAGTGCTGCATGCTTCCTGTGAACACACATCAAAGTCATGGGATCCAGCAATTAATATCCTGAATGCACCTGGTGCGCAGTTTTAAGGTCATCCATTTGAATATGATACAGCACAATTCAATTCTGATGTTATAAAGAGAAAAACATCTCGTCTTGAACCAAAGTGCAAGTATGAAATGTCAACATTAAGTCACAGTGGCATTTCATTTATGGGTTTCGTTATCTTTTAATGAAAATCACAAAAATATTTAGGGCACTATTTTTTTGCAGTTTACATAAATATTAAACTGTTAATCAAAATCCACAACATTTATTGAAATAAAGATCTAGCCACCAAACAGTTTGTTGGATATTCAGCACACTCCAATGGCTTCTTTATCAAACAATATCTCTAACATTACCGGGATATGTGTATCAATGTTTTTCACAAATGACAAGTTGCTATAGTCGGTCGCTGTAGCACTGTACATGTAGCACTTCTACCGTGGCTGAATTACCGCACGCTTCACTGCAAAAGAAGAAACCTTAACCTCAGAGAAATACTGGAAAAAAATTACGAAGTCTGTTAAGTACAAAAGCAAACACTTTCGAGAGCTTGTGGAATTTTCTAACAAATAATGTTAGAGCGTCAAGGGATTATATTCATGCTGAAAATGCGTTATTGCTTTGTTACTGAAGGCTATGCTTAGACTTACTTCCTACAATTGTAAGCTATTTGCAGTTTTTCATTATACCTAATGTTGACAGAAAGAACACAGAAAATTTGTCTTCAAACCAAGGTTATGAATAAATCAATCTGAGATTTTCAAAAATACCATCGCAATGAACTAAACCAATACATTTCGCCTTTCAGTCATACAGTAACGAGCCAATTAAGGCTAGATAGTTTTTTCTTCTGTTGAATATTCTCCATACTAGATCATTTAGAAGTGGCTACAATGTCTCTCGTTTTCTATTGATCTCCATCTACTTTGCTCCAAGAACATTCCCTTAAACAATGCGTTCGGTTGTGAACTGTGTCGCACCAACCGCACTTACAGCTGGCCTAGAACGCAATGACAAGAGCACTAGCAGCGCACACCATGATTTCTCTTTTTTTTTTTACTGTTAATAAAGTCTAAATTGGTATGTAACTTGTAAAAGCATGTTGTGAAATAGTGAGTGAAGAGATATATAGACGAGCAACTTTTTTCCCAAAAATAAAAAAATAATGACTTGGAAAATCACGAATGTATGGCATTTTTTAAAAGTAAAATAAGAGTAAAATGTTCACGGCCTTTATAATTATGTTACTTCTCATTACAGGGGTATCTCATTATGGTTTGACATCTATTTACATGTTCTTTATTTTGTTTCTATGATCTTAAGAAAGGACTCATTATGTTATTTTCATGCGGATCGAACAAGGCTGAGAGACATGCCTTTAGGCAAACTATCAGTCAGCAAGTTGACCATCCCGATATCTTTGACGCCATTGCCGTGACGTAATAAACAGAATAAATTATGAGCTTTTTGACTCAGGCTCTGCCTCATGAGCATCTGTATAGTCCACTTAGCGTGGAGAAACTTGCTGTTTGCTGCACATTGGGTCATAATGACATTATCGTACCCTCTACCAGGGAGACAGATTGATATTCAGATTTTCACAGATATGTCTCTAGATAAATAATCATTTTGGCTTTCTGTCTCAGTCTCTGATTTTTTCAATTTTTCCCTATATAATCTGCCACCCTGATGGAAGGCGTGTGCAGGCCGCAGAAAATTTCTGATACGTGTAATTATTTTTGTATCGAGTCGCGGGCACGGGCACGCGGCTCGAATTAGTAATGTAATTGTCCCTATGACTTTAATTGGTCCCAGTCAACTTTAATTGTATCTCACTTTATTACCCTTTACCTAAAGTTACGATAATTTGCGGACCGCACTGATAAATATAAAGAGAGATCACAGGTACAATCGAAAAAGAAACCAGGCAGATCAACAAATGTACACCAGTTTGAAACTAGAAGTGCAAAAGCCATAACATTATTTCCTCGATAAATATAAAAAAGCGTGCTGGAAGTTACCCAGTAGGGCCCGCTAAAATAAATATACCGTACTGAGTGTTTTTTTCACTGCACTGGAACTTCTTCTCTGGAACAATGTAGCATATTTCGAAGCGACGCCTTTGAATTGTGTTCCATGTCGTTCGCATACAGACTCAGTTAATGCAGCAGGTGTATCACCTCAATCGCAACATTCAGGGGTTCTGTCATCTTACGGCTGCGTTCCTTTCCGAAAACACTTGTTAAACTGGATATTATTCGTGTGTTGTTAAGTCTAGCCTGGAGATTATGATGCATAATACACCGACATTATGATAGCAAGTACATGAATACCAGACCTGTCTTTATCCTACAAGTTATTGAGGGCTTTTATCTTTGCATAATTGTTGTTATTGTTCCATTTCAGTATCTAGACCAGAAATCCAAACTGACTGAATGGTTCAGACATTTCAATCAAAGTGAGCATGGAATGAATCGACTTTTTTCTAAATAATGACCTAAAGCTGCCGTGCAAGGTAATGGGCGTACGTAACGTGACGTACCAGGTAGGGGATATTTGGAGTGGCAGTCATACAGTCAAATGAACAAATCCTGGTCACTGTAATTACAATACCTATACTTGAGGGGTTGAATAAAATTCCCCTGAGTGGTAGGTGAATCTTAGCACTTCATCTTTTTTTTTTAGTACCGATGTGTAAAGACAAGAAGTTCACTTGAAATGTTATTTGCATGAATACGGAGAAATATATCTTGACTTTCTTCTCAAATTTGCATGGGAAAATGCCCTACTGGATGTCCTGATTTAAGTGACATTTGGTGAGCCGTCCAATGCACACTAAAATGCATGTAGGCCCTACTGTTATGAGACCTTTTCATGACCTATTGCCTTTATAAACAAAAATTCTGGAAAACGGCTGTAGGTAGTGTTTAAAAATGCAGGACGGCACATCCAACAAAATTAAAAGCTGCAGATATAGTCTATTTTTTCATTCTTTACCCTTTTTACCTATTTTATTTTATTTAATTTTAATAAATTTTTGACTGGAATGTGTATAGTCACACAACCCTAAGATACTTGTACTATTAAGCCTAAATGTACATCTTTTTATATTAAAGTCGAAATTGAATTAAAGTGACAAAATGCACGGCTTTTTAACACACATGAATCAAGCACTTTTTGTTGAATTCATCTGAGGACAAATAATTCTTTTTTATCATGTTTTAAAAGATACAACCAAGGCCATGGATTGATGTCGCAAATTTACCACCGCCAGATGAAACGTGCTGCCCGTCAGCCATCTTGACAGTTTTTTTATCACGGATTTCGGTATTGAGTGTGAGATTTGAGCTCGAAGGGAAGTTACATGCATGTAGAATTTGAAAGAACTGGTACAATCTAAAAGTCATCGCTTAAGTTATGGTGAGTGTCAGGAAAGAGGGAAAGAAAGAAGGCTTGTCGGAGAAAAAATACTGTATACAACAGGAATATTCGTCGGATATAGAAAAATCTTACTTTGTGCATCGTTATATTGATTTCATTTATAACGTGCATAAAAATATGTTAACATACAGATTATGAAGGTTTATTATAAAACATTTAAAGCGTGCTAAGATTTTCTATTATCAAGACCCGTATATCGACCACAAAGATATATGCATGCTATTATTTCAGAGATTCAAAGTTGACTGGGAGGTGCTTTTTTATTAACTAATTATTTTTCTTTCTTCCTGGAGAAAAAAGTGGGATCCAGTTATTTTGCGTTTACTGAAGTGTACATTATTTAATTTGTGACATGATTTACGATTCCATCAGTATTCTCCAACTGAATTATTTTGAAAAACGGGATCTGATGGTCTTTGTTATCCCCGATTGTTCTATTGAACTCCCGATTTATCAAGCTGCAAATGCTTCTGTTTGACTAGCTTTGCAAATAAATAATTGAATGATGTCTGTATTGTATAATGTACAGATTATCTTAATTGTTTTAGTCTCGCCTGAAAGACATTCATCTCACATCTCACGGGGAATTCGTTTAAGTCGTTAGTATCGCGCAGTATAATCGGTCGATCAGGTTCTCCCAAGCCAAGATGTGCCTGGATTAGTTTTATAGTTTAACAGTTGTTTAAAGTCCTTTGCGGCTACCCAACAGCGGTTTTGGCATGAAAACCCATTGTTTTTAAAACAAAAGGATCGACGACATACATGTGCACCTACATTGTATACCGATGTTATCATCAACGTTATCACTTATATACTGTATATGATAAAGTGAGATGGTACATGTACAAGAAAGGAATTCTCGATAAAGTGATTCTTGGTACATCCATTTTGTCCTTCCATGGTATCAATCCCATTTCCAATTTTAAAGTCAAAATTTTAGGTAGATTCTTTCAACCTTCCGAATTAGAGAAATCTGTCTCAAATATTGTCAGAAGTCAAAGCGCTATAAATGTCTAAAATTCTACGTCTAAGATTTCTTACTGTGTTGGAAGTCGTCTTCAGAATACTTGAATTATGGACGTTTTAAGTTTATTTCTTTTTGTAGCTTAGTATCTGAAGAAAGTGGCATTTCTTGTTATATATTATCTTTCTCAAATGTAGAGCCCTTGATGTATAAAGCTAATTGTAAATGTCTTTGTCATTTCTACCACAACGTGACAAGGTTGCGTTTCAGTTTGTGAAGAGCAAAATAAATTTATTCATTCATTTATTATAATGGTCGTTTTTATTGTATTTGAATGTAAAATGTACAGACAAATAATGAAAGTACCTGTACATGTAGTAGACAGTATATCAAATATAAAGTGAACGAAGAAGTGGGTGGGGATTCAACGATTGCTTAATAGAATTGATGTCACATAGAAGTTAGTGTTTCACGCAAGCAAAAGTATGCATTTGTAGGTGGTTCGGTTTATTTTGAAAAAAATTCAAATTGAACACTTTGATAAAACAGATACAATTTACCCTTTACTAAATAAGAAAAAGCCAATTCTGACACTTCCTAGACTCCTAAACGTCCTAAATTACAGAGGTGCTTTTTCTTTTAAATCTTAGCGCTGACCGCTTCCATTATCGCAACCAAGAGGAGAATCTAATACTCCGCTTATATAAGTTACCCATATATGGTAAAAGAGGGGAGTCACTTCTGTTTGCCCTAGTCAATTAGATTACGTGCGATACACGAATTTGAAGTAATCGCGTCTGATCGAAAACCCTACCCTGGAGACTGAATGAGTCAGACCACCTCAATCACATGGATATTGCCCCACTTATCGGAGACTGTAGGGCCCAAATGCATGTAGATGGTATGATAGGGTTATAAGAGGAAAAAAGGTCATGTCATTTCGTGGAAATTCACAAAGACTTACGATCCTGTACTCACAGTTACATATTTCTGTTTTGGTTAAAAAGCTGAATAGAATTAAATATATTCCGCCTACATCTTCTGTGAATTAGGAATAGTTACGGAAACTTGTAGACAAACACCGTTTAACTTTTGGTATTTACATGTACATTTTCACTTGTGCATGTAGCAGTGGACGTAATAAGAACCAAATTAATAATAATAATAACAATAAAACAGTTAAATAACAATTTATTGTTACTTTTTCTCTATTTGGGTAAGTGCAAGGCTTTTAGCTGAGAACGTGGCTTCATCATTTGAAAATCATTGATAAAGCATACAGGCTTAAACTTTCAGGATAGAAAGAAAATATGGTTGGTATTTAAACCTACGGGTTTCTCTACAGATTAACTTATCCATTGCTACTTGTGAGTAATCTGACAAATCATCGCAATTTTCAT
Source organism: Lingula anatina (assembly GCF_001039355.2). The sequence goes on along the minus strand of NW_019775413.1, from coordinate 302,403 downwards.
AATAAGATACTGATGACTGATCTCATTTACATTAGTTTTCGAGACTATATACTTGTTTTCAGGGCACATTGGTCAGAATACACAACCCATCTTATACCATCTCAAATATGTTATTCACACAACGATCCCCATGTGTCTAAACCCCATAAGTAGCGAGTGAACTTTTACCAAGTCTCTGAGTGGATAACAAATTAGGGCTTTTATTAAACTATGACGATGTGTGATCGTAAACAAACTCTCAAGTTGGCGTAAACCTATTTTCAATGTTTTAGAAATAACGTACATTAACTACTAGTATAGTCAATTTCCTATTACCGGTTAACACGGATGTATCTCGATTGAATTTCTGGGGATAACTTTTTTTGGCCACACGTTTGAATAATGAAAACAGCATGGCATATCAAAAAAGGTCATGAAAGTTTCTCCTTTGTCATGGAAAACTAAATTAGATAGATACAAATCAGACCAGTTGCCAATACGCAGAGAAACCCCGCCGTCAAACGACACCATTAATAATATAAGGCCACTCTAAAAGAAAGGTGATCTCTATACTCTGTACATATTACGAATAATGGGACAGCTGAGGGCAAGAGAGTTAGGAATTGAGACCCGATCAATACGTATTACATTTTGTTGTTACCTTTTTTTTGCTGGGGACTCACTGTGTTGCCATTAGACTTGTGCTTTGATATCGACTTCAAAGAAGCCATTCCGTCAATAACTCGCAGGCAATGGGATATGCGAAACTGATACTCGGAGTGAGGCGGCTTCCGGTAAAAGAAGATTCTGTCAAGTATTGCTGACAAGTTACAACATCGAAGAACACGGTGGCACTACAACCAAGAGGTAACACTGAGTTACAGTTTATACGTCAAGAGAGTCTAGAGTATTTTCATGCTGACAAAAGCCATTTTTGGAGACGATGCAAGAGAATCGCAAGTGAGTGGATCGTTCAAAGTCTCAGATGTTAACATAAAACAGCAAATTTAATAACGAATTTGACCACATACGGTAAATAAATTTAAGTATTAGTTTTGATATTATTGATATATAGATAAAGCAAAACCGGTTCTATCTTTACGTTATTTTAATGTATTATATGTTTTTGTTTTATTATTATTAGTAGTAGTAGTAGTAATAAAGAATTATTCACCTTATGTAAAAGACCCATCAGTATGTAACAGTCTAACAAATCCATTTGTACGTTATCTTCCTATGTGCTGTCACTGTTTAGCGATTAATGTGTTTTGTTAATGAATAATATGTACTCGATGGCGCGAATAATTTAGCTTTCTTAATTAAAGACATATTCAATTCTTCCGGTACCGCGCAAAAATACTTGATGTCGTGTACATGAAGGTATACAAGTAGGCCTATCATCTGACGTTTACACAGTGTGAAAAAATGGCGTTTTTCTTATGCGTTCTTAAACGTGTCGAAGGTCCCTGTTCTTTTACATAAAATGGGAAGAATGGCATGAAATTATGTACATTATGTCAGGGCTTTGATTTCAAAAAAGTAAGAGAAACGTGGTCTTTATTAAATTGAATTTGCCATAAAGCTGAAGTTTTAAAATGTGTGGGGTAAATTATGTCCCTTAACAATTATCAATTATTATTGTTCGTCCCCTTTGCCAAGTCAATTATGCTTTGTATTTACATTGTGGATTAAACGGGGATGATAAAAATTAAACATCTTATAGATCAGAGAATATTATTGTTAATCAAAATCGCGCTTCAACGTTGATATCAACACACAGGACAACGTAAACTTTTATTTCTCATATCCTTAATTCTGAATTTTAACATAACACATTCTATTGAATGAATTCGTAAATTGTTACTTTGAAAATGGTATTTTCCCTTTTTTATATAAATAGGTAGGTATTAGCCGTCAAGCACAGAATAGGACAGATAGGACAAAGACTGATTCACTATTTGAGGGCACTTCATTCAAGGGAAAGAAGTGTATTGGTACTGCGATCACAAGTTCGTGTTATACAGACGTGTTACTGAACAGTCAACCCAACGCTTTAAACCGAAATAAAATATAATTGTTTAATATAATATCAACTCGAAGACTCATTTGCGAGCGTTTGTCAGAGATTGTAGCAATTAGCATCATCCAATAACAGAGGCACAGGTAATTTAACTAAGATTGATTACACATTATCTCAATTCCATAACGTAAAGCGCCTTTTGCGAGATTCCTCTCGCGCCCATTATCTAGAAACCAAGATACTCCGCTTGATTCAATGATAAAAAAATCATTTGCCTTGGAGCCAATAAATCATAACTACTGCGTTCTGGCGTTTGACACTGCAGGAACATCTCAGCTTTGTTGGGCTTTGATGTCTTATTATTGACGTATACTTTGCTTGAATTCATAACGTAACGTGATTATTCATAAGAAAATGAGCAGGTTATTTTTCCTATAAGAATGGTAATGAAAACAAAGTCAGTTTCTCTGACTGATAAGATTCCCCTTGTGTGGTAAAAGGAAACCAATCCATGGTGTGGGTTTTAATCGAATGCTAATTTCTCGCCAGGACCATCCGGGATCCCATCTATACCTAACAAGATTCTAACGTTTGGTAGCTTTAACAGATTATTTCTATTAATATCAGTTAGTGATATACCAGGAACTATTTTTTTCAATGCAAACATTTTCCCCCCTTTCACTTTCATTCGGACACAATATTGAAACTATTTTGGCACGTAAGATATATCGTTTACAGGTAATTGGGAAAACGGACTATCAGAAACTGAATATATTCAGCAAAAGAGCCAGAAAAACCAAAAAGACAATGTATTGGCCGTGGCCCAAGTGTCAGAATTTTCAGGTCGTCAGTCTGATTCTGAAGCAGACCTTTTTCAGCTTGACGAATAAATAGGCATTCCGATAGGCCTACACGTATGAAAGGACAAGTAGACACGACAGAATGATAAGAATACGCAATACCGTCTCAGTTATGTTATTCGCACAACGACCCCTATGTACCTTGACCCTTAAAGTAACAGTGAACTTTTACCAAGTCTCTAAGTGCATAACAAATAGGGGCCTAGCATTTAATTATGACTGGTGGGTGTCAGTGCTTTATCTAAAATCGAAATAAATAAAAAGCGTCAGGCAACATCAAATAACAATGATTTTACATACTGTACATACTGTATTTAGTTTACCATAGATGTGAAGATGAAACCTTGGAAACGATAGACAATTATGAGATACATGAGGTCATTTGGCTGGCATCGGTTTTGTGTATTCTTATCAACGTATTTAACGACCAAAGCATAAATGTATGACGGGTAGAGTCATGAACACTTACTTTATTCGCATGTGATCCCGTCAAACCTAGTCTGGGACTAGCTTTCAGATTTAATTGACCGTAATCTTTGAAGCGTTCTCTTTGGGGAAATAGAAGAATGCTTAGTATGGAGAGCCGCTCGAAAGCAATCTAAAGCCAGGGCGTATTAAAGCAAGTGATTACCATAACTGCTCACACTTGCCCTTGCATCAAAACAAAATTAGAATTTGAATCAACCTCAGATAGCTTTTGGTTTCGATTGAAAAGTTTAGACTTAATCTGCATTCTATCGACTTTGCGATTGAATCTACAGTGCACGCAAAATAAGTTGTAAGCAAAGAATAATAGATAAAGAATAATGGATGTCAGCAAATATATAATCTTTAAGGGTTACGAAATTTGATTGAATAAGACCATCGCATGGGAGTTCCGCTGATTGCTTAGAGAAAACCTGTACATGTCAACAAGATGCGTTCTGAGGGCGCAAAATTAGGTTGATTGTGTTCCAATGCCTTCATACAGTCAAATATGACGGAGCTAACACTTACAATCTTAAAATCTTATAAGAAGACATGATAGCAGCGTTTGCTACGTTTTCAATAAATGAGATTTCCTGGCATATGGTAGGGCCTACATCACAATTTATCATGAAGGAACAAGTGTTGGCTTCATAATGTGTTTTATATTTCCGTTAATACTCTCATCTTTCTGTATACAGTGTTAAACATGAACTCCTAGCATTTCATGTAAGCGACTATGCAAACATATTTTTGTTAAACGTGTAGGTAATGGTAAACGAAGATTTGTATTTCACTTATTTGCGTTCACTGTGCGTGTTTGCGTCAGTGTGTTTTCATTGCAGTGGGAAGATACATGTATGTTCTATTCCGTTCGTAAAGGTTGTTGACGCCTTTTTACCTACGTATATACATGCACATGTATAGTGTTTATCGACTATACTGCAATTATTAAGAATTTAATCTTATAAAAGTTAGTGTACATATCTGGGGAAATCATTCCCTTCTACAGCAGTAGGCGCTGTAGGTAACCAGTGTGATAAACCAACAGATGGACTGATCTTCATTCTCCGGTGGCCTTCAGACATTGCACCCATATAATACAGACATAGTGATATCATTCGCTGAGTTTATAAGCAACTCTCGTCTAGCTCCATTTATTTCCAATAAGTCATGATAGTAGGATTATTACTTGTATGCCTCGAGTATCATTCTCAATAAGAACACCATGTTCATTAAACGTTAATGAATATATTGCATTCATACATCTGCCTCGAAGTATATTTTACGCTCTGGGCCGGTAAACCGTCTCCCTGGTTAAAGTACTCTGATATATCATAATACAATTATGTGAGCTTAATTTTGCAATTTTCTTTCCTTGTCTTGCCCATAGTTTATTTAAGAGAGATCTAAGAACGTAATTTTCACCGTAAGAGCCAGCAGCTATCATGTGCTCGAATTCATTCCTTAAATCGTCTTTAAAAATATTATGTCAACGTAAAAATTACTTTTGACGAAAAAAATCTGGTTGGTTTGGTCACTTTTCGGTCATTTTATATCATTGTAGTTCTAATGTTTAGTTTCTGTTTTTCCTGTCATTCTGAAAGAGTAGAGTATAGGTAGGTTCCAGTTTACACGATGACGAGCAATCTCTGTGGAATTCGGAAATTGGTTTCAGAGTTTCAGTGAATAATTCATGAAATAAAGTAATACACGCGCTCAAATATTTGCTATTTTGAGGTCAAGTCAGGTTTGACAGTTTTGACTGTTAAGGTCGAGATTTCAGCCAAAGTCTGGAGATTAGTAAATTTGATCTTTTGACTTTTCATTTTGCTTGATATAAACCGTAAGATATTGTGGGTTTCAATTAGGTCTAACTCTTTATTTTCAACATAATGTAACTTTGGGTTTTAAAACTCGATAACCCAGAATTAAGTTATAATTAAAAATTATGGTTTTCTCTAGTAGTTTAGATGTAAAGCACTATATGTGAGATTTGGAACAACAGAAGAAATTGCTTCTAGTTAAAGATTCCATTTGGATTATCATTTTTGTTGTTAAGCATTGGTGTTTTTTTTTTTTTTCATTTTTCAAGTTCTTCTATCCGACGAGTTGTCTGATGATATATAAAGCTAAATATCAATTGCGGTTGACTCTGAATTTGACGCAAAGGAAAAATGAGTTTAGATAAGCCACAGCCAAGGTGTTCGCTAGAGCAGCAGAATGTGGTAGCATGCATCAAAACATGATTTAAGCCAACTTAATGTAAGCTTGAACCTACTGACATGGCGGTTTCATAAATCTTTTCGTTTTTCAAGTTCTTTCCCTTTTCAATTTATTCAATACACGTGAAAATGCACATTCCTTACAAATGCCATTTATTCTCTGTAGTCTGTCTTTGCGGGTTTGTTAAATATTGCTAAGCTTAATAACAGACTTTTGTGGTGGAACATGTAACCCGTATCAAAGAAAGGCGATTTATCTTCCTCAACGTACCCATGCTGTCGATACTGGTTGTTAATTTACTGTCACTCCTTGATCTTGAAAAGTTCGTCTTCCATCACGCTATCGAAGGAATACTTCAACGCTTTTGAAGCTACCTTGTAGGTTTTCTCAAATGTGTGTCGTGTTTCATTACATAAATTAATCAGAGAATGATTCACTGCTGTGGTGGAATGACGTCTGGTATTGACAATGATCAGCGGTATTTGGAATAAGCATTTGAAGTGTCACGAGGGATAACAGCAACCCCTGTGCCTTAACTGCGTTGTTCTGTCGCATAGGCTTGGTCCATTTTCCTGTAATTGAATATTTCAGATTTTTGTGCGCTCCAGTTACTTCCAAGGGAAGAGGCTTTTTGCCTTTATCGAAGTAAGTAGGACGTATTTATTGTCACTAAAGCGACTCCGTTTATGAGAAAAACATCCTTCACCAAATACTTAGATAGGCATATTAGCCAAGCGTGTTTTTATAGCTCTCCATTGTGACTTTTTTGGGGGTATAGATTCTAGGACAATTCCTCCCCTCGGACAATTCCCTCCAGGACGATTTACCCCCGGCGACCTCCCCAATATATATATATATATATATATATATATATATATATATATATATATATATATATATATATATATATATATTTTAAATATATATATATACACACTCACACACACACACACACGCACACACACACACTTATAAAGTAAAGAGTAAAACGTTCAAATCTTTTCATTATTTAAAAAAAAAGATTTAGTGTGATAATGCAACTCCAGGATAGAGAATATAAACATGATTAAAGCAATAATAACTCTTCCTTTGAGATTCAAAATTCCGCAAGAAATACATTGTAAACAACGCATGGAAATATATTCCATTGTATTTTACCACTCAAACGGCCGTTATTGTAGTAAAACTAAAATCTGTGCTTGTCAATAGGGCTTTCGATGCTTTTCTTCCCGGTCATCAAGGCATCCGTTGCTAATGACGTAATGGTGTCACGCGGATTCTCGTGTTCATTCGAGACCAAAATTACATGGCGCCAAACGCGTTGATTACAGACGCAGACGTAAGTTGCGAGTTTTTGTACAGTGCGTCGGATAACGCATAACAGAATGGCACACATTGTGGATATAAATGCATTTTTAACAAAAAGACGAATATATCTCATGGATCTTATATTATTGTTATAGGAAAGTTTGGCGTAGTCAAACGATATTTTATGGCGACAACAATCTCCAGAGCTTATTTACGCACATGCGCATTCTGCACATGCTCAATTCTACCTAGAGGGGTGGTCCCAATTGAGGCACATGTTGCTACTTATACCAGGGGACGTCACTGCCTGACCCATTTTGCGCTCATTCTGTTGTCGCGCACGATACGTTGTGTTGTTAAAATTATTAGGATAGTGAGTTTATTTAATAAAAGCGGCCTTGTTTGGCCAAATCACGAACACCCGATAGTCTTTGTTGCATTCTCTTTTGCTATGAACGGGAATATGCAAGTTTGTGATGCACTGGGATGGAGGAGACATAAATAGTGTTGTTGTTGTCTGCTTTTCCCGCGGTTTTAAGCAGGTCACCAGTGACTATTGCAATGTGAGAGAGGGCTCCGTCAGTTAAAATCTCTTAAGTGATTTTAACGAAAAAACCGTACGTTTAGGAAAAAAACCCTTGATTAACTTTGAATGCAGGAATGGGGTCGTTGACCATTGGTAAGTACGGGAAAATTGCCGTTTTTTCCAGGAAAATCCAATTTTTGGCCAAAACGAAGAGTTATTATGACTTTAAATAAATTATTTTATCAGATTTTTAACAAATTTTTCTGTACTTCTATTTCTAAAACTTTCTATGCTTGTGCTCCATGAAAATGAAATTAGGATAAAATAATTTGTTTGATGATATTAATACTCTAGCTACCCTGGAGTTGCATTATCACAATAAAAATATTCATATATACGTACTTGACATTTAATATGGAATATTTTTTTCCAAGTAATTTTTTATCGGTTTTTTCCTATTTTGCTGACTGATAAATGAAAATAAGGATTAAAATCGTGTTTTAATAACTTTAAATTATCACTTTGATGTCATTGGGACATCAATTCATTAATGGAATTCGCCTGAGAAGCAAACAAAAACACATTGCCTATTCTATGCCATACGACTTCCATTAAAAGAGATATTTTGGATCTCCATATTTTCCAAATTATCTTCTGTAAAAGAGTTATACGCTCCATAAAAGACCCTCATGTCAATTGCTAGTCACAAGAATGGCCGCTGTTACGCCTGGCTGTTGCCAGCTCTCTCAAGCGGCAAGGCATTCCTTGGGGTAGGTTTTTAGAGTTCAATCGGGAATAATATTCTAGGCATCGGTCTAAAATTGTCCAATTTGGTCCAGTTTTGTTGTAGAACATGTAGGCAGTTGATTCGGCGAGTAATGGCCTACCGAAATATTGCCTATGTGGTTCAAATGTGGCGATTTTGATGACCAGGGTAGCTGCTCATTCCCTTGGTTCTGTAAGTTATCTGCTATTAAAAGTGCTCTGTGTGAACCGGCAACCTCACCGTGCAACCTAAAATCGTTCCTAAGGTGCCCCCTATCAAATGATAGTCAAGTGGTTCCGAGATTATTCCTTAATTTGATCTGGTTCAGGTTTTCGTCGATGACTACCATTGGTGTTTTGGCACCAATGTGGTATCCACTCCAAATACTGACGCTGTCAATCACCCTTGTCACTTTAGACCCGG
>NW_019775413.1:225574-293713 GCF_001039355.2 Lingula anatina | reverse complement strand
GATCGGAGTTTTTTGAAAAAAGAACGCATTTTTACCTAGACATACCTTCGAAACTGAAATATTCCATATTAAATGTCAAGTCTGTATATATTTTGCGGGGGGGAAGGGGTGATCGTGGGGGGGATTGTCCTGGGGGGGGGGGTTGTCCGGGGGAAATTGTCCAAGGGGGAGTTGTCCTGATACCAAGCTTTTATAATTGGCTATTTAAAAATGTTGAAGATGGGCGCAGCTGGCTATTATAATTAAGATATGCCATTCAACTTGCGTGTTTAAAAGACGTAGGTATAGTGTAACCACCTATCCAACCGGATTAAATCATAAGACCTAATCGAGATATATTTTTTCATATTTTTGATATCTTCTATTAGTTTGAGAAGTACAAAATGATCTTGAAAGTCAAACCCACCTCTTTAATTGCACACAAATCATTGTAGTTTTAACTGAAGTATTATCAAAATTAATTATCGAGTAACTGAAAGGATATTACCCTTTGCTGTGTGCTGGGGCACAACCGGTACATATATTGTCAGAAGTCAACAGTAGTTTTGGAAAAAGAAATCTCATCCATATTCATTGATGATCACTTTCTATCTTTTAAAATGCTTTATTCTTTTTGTACATTGTTGCTCAAAATGGTTGTCACACTCTCTAGAATTTGGGTTTTTAATAATGTTTTAGATTTTTAAGCTATGTTAATGTTTATATTTTGGAATCTTTTTTCCTCACAGAAATCAATGACCATTTGACATTACCTGGGTCAATTAGGAGCGCATGTCAACGGATGGCAGCTCCAAAGTTAATTGTGTGAGGGATATGCGAATACATGTTGCTACTGTAGCTTGGCTAAGAAGGGGATGTTTTTGCCTTGATATCCCTGGTTGTTTGGGTAGATGAGATCTGACCGCCACAAAACTATAGCTGACTTTAGTCTAAGAGGCCAGATACATGCATTCAAAAAAATGGGCCTCAGGAAACCCGACATTGCCAGAGGGCGCGGCGTTTTAAGGCGAACTGTTATTACAGTAAATTAATCCAGAGGAGAGCTGCGACCGACAGTGTAGCTTCTGACGAATCCACAGATCGACCCCATCCCATTGATGCCGCCCGTGCTGAACGTATCTACATTAAAGGGATAAAAACTCTTCGTATGATATATATACATATATATACATTTCACAATAAATACACTGTAAACAACTCATAGCAATTCTCTTTTACCACAGTTATAGCAATAGATCTGAAATCTGTGCTTGCCATTCGACCACGTGACCTCCATAGATGGCTATACTCTGTAATAATCTCTTAAGAGATTATTACAAAAAACTAACTTTTGAGAAAAAACACAGGGACTAACTTTGAATGTAGAAATGCATTCATTAACCATTGGTAAGTATGGGAAAATTGCTGTTTACCCCAGGAAAATTCTTTTTGGCCAAAATGAACAGTTGTTATCCCTTTAATATCGGCAGAAGAACCCCCACTAAATCTGCCTTTGCCATTGTTAGAGAATCACGGATTCATCATTTGCCTCGTCTATCTCGCCAAACTGTGAACTCGTCCAACATTACTTTAGCGCAAGAAGGATGGTTAATAATTTAACACGTAACCCTTGCGTCAACAGGAAACGCGGGGCTACGCAGAACAGAAACCTAACAGTCGTGCACTGGAACCATGTGGTCTCTACCCGTGTGATGGGGTCCACGTCTTTAACCACACATACCCAGCAAATTTGTGACTGTTGAGATTTGATCCAAGGGTGGAACCAACCAAAGATTGGAGGCACTAGTAAATAGCATGCCCCTTCACTTATCGGACCTTAATAGTGCACATGGGGTCACAACCTAATAATGTGAATGACTGTATACTAGTCTTAAAGAAATGTAAGAAAAGTTTTGAACTGGTTGTAATTTTTCCACGGAGAATCATAAGCCTGTTTGTTTTTTTTTAAAGGAATCTGTATTCAAAAGAACTTATTTTCAGGGGCAATGTTAAAAACCCCATTTAATCCACAGGAAGTGTAGAATACAACTGTGTTATGTGTCTTTTGCATGTCTAGTGATTAAACATTTTTTATCTATTAATTAGGTGTGACAGCCATTTTGAGCGACAGTGTACTTAAAAGTAGGCAAGAAACTGTATCTGTTATTTTATATTAAGGTGAAATGGGTATTGATTCAATTTTCTTAAGGGTTTGAAACAAGATTATTGATATCGATAAGCCATGCGGATAAAAATAGAACTCAGAAACTGTTCTTAGGGATTCCAGATTATTAGAAAAAAATGTAAATGCGGTTCCCAGCACACAATCAGATATGAATGCGTATTGCATGCATTGTACAAAACAGCAGATCTACAGGTTGAAAATATGTTGCTTCTTGTAAAATCTATAAAAATATAAGCAACGCTTTTATGATTTTGATAATATGCCTTCCCGCTGAGTAACACCACCACGAAATATGCTCGCATCAATTTCAAGCACAGCTGATATAAGGTCATATTCTGTCATTGGTTTACGTTGTACCAAAAACATGAAGGCCTATGAACACTTCCAGCAAATAGTTTGGTGTATGATATAGCCGTTATTTTCTCTGAGAATTAATCAGTCGTTGAAACAAAGCAATTAATCAAGGTTTAATCTATGTTCTACAATAAATTTGTGCGTGCATTTAATTTGTCGAATGGTGGGACGTTTTAATCATACCAGTTAGTCCCTTCATGATGCATTTAGTTGGTAAATATATTGGGTAAAATATAAAATACAATACTAAATGTTATCTTCTGTTTTGAATTACGTTTATATGTACCCTTTACTGGGACATGAAGAGAGAGAGAGAGAGGTAATTCCACAGAAAAAAACAGTTGATGATGCAATTAAGAAATCAACATCTGTCCAAATTCCGCAGTGTTTCAGGTATATTTTTGGCGTACATTAATACCTGATGCGTGGGCACTGTTAATGTTAATTGTTAATGCGTCATGGTGATTCCGTTTGGCAACATGCGCCACCCACTCGAACCAGAACATAGCGGTGCTTTTCTCTGAACGGCCCTGTCTGACCACAAAGCATTGACGCTTCCGAGTATTTAGGGAATATAGGACTGCATGTTGATGAAAATGAGCACTCAGAGTAATAAACCACGTCTCCGCACTTCATGTCAATTTGCATATTAAAGCAGCACTGGGGACTTCAACTGAGTTAATTCTTAAGATTTCACATTGTTTGGTGAAGTCTCAGCCGAGGTAATCAATATACACGAGTGCTTTTTACAAGTTGGACTTACCGGAGAGGCAAATGGCACATAGGCTATCTTAGGGTGCATACAGTCTTCCCCATGAATTTTATGCACGCAAGCATTGAATTTAATTATTTGGCATTTCAGTCTCGCTATTAATTCATTATCTCGATCCTTATAGCTTGTCGCTTATTCCCAAGACACTTTATCTGATTTTACTTCTGTTTCAGATATTACTTGGAATCCATATAGGATTGACAACACAACAGTTGCCCCATGTGATTAAAGGAAAGGAACCTATCAAGAAGATAACTTCCAAAAATGAAGGGCTGGATCAACTAGATAGCCCTACTACCTTAGTGATCTGCTGAGGATAAAAATTACAATATATTGTTGAAAACGTTAATGAGATAGAGACTGTGAATGCACAGGGCATCACGTGGAGGAGTTATATATATATATGAGATTTTATCCACTCTTCCCTGCCAGACTGGATGCTTTGTTCTTTGGGTTATTTAAAAGTCAATAGCACAAGGAAAATCGATGCCCAAACTGTGTGCCTTTATTTTGGGATGAGAGCCATTCTGATACAACCACTATCGAGGCTCCTGGGTGAGAACCTCTGGAGTTTTAGCAGCAACTAATGGAATGGGATTACATATATATAGCCACTGCCAAACACCATTTGTCGTCTGGGGAACAAAGATGTAGACAATCGCAAAAACAGCACCAGACAACCCCCAAATGACGTTTCTGTGGAAGTATTTTTAGGTTACCGTCGTTAATAGTTCTTAAAGATGAGTAAAGAATGGGCCATCTACTAAAATTGAGTGGAGATTGTCTTTTCGCTTTTCTATCGGTTCGAGCTTCATTTCAACCTCGACAAACGTTGTGTCACGTAACTTATAATTCAGATACGAAAAAATGGATCTAAAAGAAAAGTATTTTATAAAAGGAACTATCAGTATCTCAGGCCGGGTGCTGGTATCTTACTATGCGAGCTACATATGCGATATGCTACTATGCGATACATGGTAAGTTGTTGTGCTTTAATGTTTTACAGCAGAGGATATTGAAAATATTCTACGGAAGTTAAAAACTAGAAACATTAATGATGGAAGAAGACGGCTTCACGCAAATGAAGCTCTTAACCAATGCAAATGTTGCGTTTGGATTTAATAATGGGTGTTACGATGATGAATTGGCGGGATCTCCGATCCATTATTCCGTAGCCGAGAGGACATTACTTGGGATATTTCTTGTTTTAGTGATCGTATTGACGATCCTTGGTAATGTCGTAATATCAATGGCTGTTGTGTTTTTCAAGAGCCTCCGAACTTACACAAATTGCTTTGTAGTGTCACTTGCTGTAGCAGACATTTTAGTAGCAGTGTTGGTGATGCCTTTTGGAATGTATCATCAAGTCATGAATGAAGTCTGGGAACTCGGAGACGCGATGTGTCGTGTGGCCTCCAGCTTTGACGTCATGTTCACGACATCCTCCATCTTACATTTGAGCTGTCTCGCAGCTGACAGATACTTTGCAATATGCTGTCCTTTCTATTACCACGGAAGGATGACCAGACGTAAAGTAATAATCCTTTTGGTCATGTGTTGGACCTTGCCAATAATCATATCATTCATACCTATTATGAACCGATGGAACACGATCGGAATTGAAGATGCGATAAAAGCCAAAACCCCACCGGGAACACCAATTTGCATGTTCCTGGTCAATATTCCTTATTCGGTGGTCGGTTCTATTCTAGCATTCTACATTCCGGTATGTTTCATGATTGTTGTAAATGTCAAAATATATTCGGTAGCGAGACGTCAAGTGCGACAGATACGGACCATTCAACTGTCAATTCCAGGACCCGCGAAAAAATTCAAATGCAAAGAAGCAAAAGCCGCTAAAACTTTAGCTGTCGTTATGGGCGGATTTGGAGTGTGTTGGGGGCCTTTCTTCGTTCTAAATGTGATAGATCCTTTTATTCACTACTCAATTCCATACAAGTTGTGGACAACAGCAATATGGCTTGGCTATGTAAACTCAACGCTGAACCCGTTCCTGTATTTCTTTTTTAATAGGGGATTCCGAAAGGCTATCACGCATCTTCTAAACTGCGATTCTTGTTCTCGATTTAGAGTTCCAGAGGACGAGGCACACCTTGCTCATTTTATTCAGCCGTCTCGGGACTCATCAGGTCGGACATCAGCTGACGCCCGAACACCTGAAGACGGCTTAAAAATACACCACAACAATACAGTGTGCACCTTGCACCCTGAGCATTGTCCTTTGTGAAGAAGATTGGTAGAATTAGACAAGCCATCACATATCTAACACATACCTCGAAAGTCGTTCTGTTTTTCTTTCATTTTGTCTAATATGTGGAATCGCATTTTGTCATTGGTTATGCCACACACACACATATAAGTGTTTCGAAAAAAACAGCATTATAAAAATGCACTTTGGGTGTTATTTCCATTATATAAATTGTTGTTAAAAGCCCATTTTGATCAATACTTAGTTAATAACAGAGCCATTCAACTACATTAACAGGCATGGTAATGTGTCAAGGTATGGTTTCCGATCATGCTTAATAAAACTACACTAGAAATCACTGTGGCCACTAAAGATTAAATTCATATTACTTGTGTAGAATTGGGTTGTGTATTGACCACTGCTTGACAACATTAAACTGCATCTGATACGCAGTTTTTTGCTCTCTGTTGTAACAGATCGGTAAATTAAATCTATTGTCCACTGGAGCCGTAAATTCAAATGTGGAATATATCACATTATTGTGATACGATCATAAACGTCAAATGATATGGCATCTGCACGTCTTGTGCCCAAAGGTGCTGTCCCGAGAAACTAATCAAATATCTTAAGTACTCAATTCTGTACTTACTTCCAAACAGTCAATTTAACTCGACGATAAATGCCATTACATGTTAGCGGAGAAGTGTTATATATCATCGTTTAGTTCTTCCTAGACGAGAAAAAGAATGATGCACTTTAAGTAAAGATGTGAAATAAGTGGTCCAACACTTGCAATCCAGTTTGTCCCTTTTTAAAAATGGTTCAAATGGTTAGCGTACCAAAAATTGCTAGAAATCTTCAATAACAAAGGTGTACATGCATATTTTCAAGTAACTAGAAATGTAATCAATGGGCAAGATTGATACATGCATGTTCAGGAATTCAAGAGTAATTGATACAGTATTATAAAATAAATGATATATTGCACACAACTGTGAAACATGTAACTTACATATGAACAATAAACCATTTATCATGTCCTCCCGTCAGTATCAATGTTTCTACTTTAAATTTTAATTATCTAACTGAATGGTGTTGTTCAACTAAATTACCTGAGTATATCTGGTACCATAGAAAATTGAGACTGAATCCTCAGCTTTACTAAACTTAATTTGGAGCGACTGCGGCACTCTAGCTTTGTCAGTTTTTTAGAAGTGCGTCTACCCTATAACTAGGGGCGGATTTAGAGGGGGGTCAGGGTGGTCCTGACACCCCCCCCCCTTCGGTTTCTGAAAAATATATCACACCAATATACCCCTCTTGAAATTAGAATCTTGGCTAGCTAAATCCTAGTTCTAAACCGTATCAAAGGGCACTGTTTGCTCTCCAAAAACACCAAAAATGTTCGAGGTTCTTGAGCAGGCCTCGAACCCCGAACCAAGGGGACGATGGTCGTTCCGGACCCTACTTTGTAATCCTGGATCCGCCCCTGTATAACAGGTTATCGGCTGGCCTTGTACGATTGCTTCGAATTTCAACTGTGGTGTTTACTTTTTACTGGTACTAGTAGTTCTATAAATATGTCTGAAATGTAATCAAATCAGGAGAAGGTAGAAGTCAATTTCCTTCCAAAGTATAACCGAGGTGAGTAAACAATGCGTTGCCATTGAATGCTGGAGGTTTGAAAGGGAAATCACATCATTACCTACACTGTTTTGTAAGAAAAGAGGAAAATGGGCATATCTTTCCTTTCTACTTACTAACACTTAGCAATGATTAGTCCCCATTTTGAATATCTGCAAAAAAAATGTTACGAGAAAATATCAAAGCGACAATTACACAGACCTGAGAAACCCTTTCTGATTAGCTGCAGAAAATCAAATTGATGGCTGGTAATATTTTCGAAATAGTTCCACGGCCGTATTAAAAATCGACTTACTCGAACAAAATGGTCGTAATTAGAAGGTGTTTCTCATGTTTCTTATATCAATTTATTCGTAAATGTATTGGACCCAGGTTAAGTTGTTCGTCAAGTCCCAGAACGTAACACATTGGTTATGTATATACTGCAGTCATTGCAGTATTGACATTTTCACTTTCCAAAAATGCTATAAGTGAATATACGAGTGTCAGGCAGATTTTCTATACAGACCAGGGCGAATCCGACACTTTGTCATAGGCACTTTTTCCTTGCCTAATGTTAGTGAAGGTTGAATGTCCGTAAGTGAATATATCCAAAATAAACGCCCAGTGGTCGTAGTCGACTCCCGTGCTTCTTAGGTTAGGTTAGGTCTTAACTAGTAACAACACGGGGTTGACAAGGTTTTCTGGTTAACTTGGATCATTAATTGTGGGAATTGATATATGTTTGAGCTCGATTTCATAGTAACTGTACTCCAGTGTCGTCAGCGCTGATTTCTTAGATTTGTTAATAATTGCGACACATTGAATCATGTACCTTTAGTATTTGTTCTTTTTAAATGGAGAGATCGCAAATGACACTTCATGTCATTTGTAAATCAGTAAAAAATGTTTGAAAATAACCTTAGTACCGGGTTTTTGTTTTCAACCTAAAGTTTTTCATATTTTAAAGCTATAATCATTAGAATCGTGATAACGCCAACGCTGCGGTTAAGGCACGCTTGCGTCGTCATTGACCCCAGCAAGTGGGGCGATTGGCGTGGGAGAACGCTGTGCATAACAACATCTTTCTTATCCACAATGCATGAATACTGCAACTATTAACACTCATTTACTTCCTATTTTGTACCTCATCTTCTATTGCCCTGCATCGTTAACTTTACCTAACCTTATCCAACGTTTGCTTGTTGTAACTGAATTTGAAGTCCATGCAACATGTGGATTAACATGTAAGCGTCATCATCCATCACTTGTTAGAGGGCAATGGACTTTTAAAGAAATGCTGATATAGCGTTTAGATGGAAAATTGAAAACGAAAAATGAAATATGGCTTGTTTTCGTTGTCTTTCTTTGTAACAGTATCTGCACATATCTTTGCACACATAAATGAGAAAAAAATTACAGGACGAAGATGAAGAAACGAAACAAAAGTGCTATGGCACGCAGGTAGTATTTGTTTAAACGTGACATGTGAAAAAATGCAAATTACCCAGCTTCATGGGCCTACAAGTCATCGAACTTTGTACATTTATCAAAAAATGAAATTAAGATTATAAGTTATAGCAAGAGCAGACACAATCATCTTTGCAAATATTTATAATGCATGTCTTTCAAACGGTGTTTGCAGGTATCTTTATATCATAAACAGTTACTTCCAAAAAGGCAAAGAAGGCCAGCCTCTGTCATGAAACCCACGGACTTTGGGTACATTTACAGTAGGTGAAGGATACATGTACTGCACCAGGATATTCACACTTAATGTCGTAAAAACCAAGTGGCCCATAATGCTCATTGCATTATCCGATCCATATATTCAATGTTAGAGCAAGGTATGACCTACCGCTGCCATTATTAAACAAGACCAATACGTGTCTCCAATATATTGTGTGTGTGTCTGTATGTGTGTGTGTGTAATTAACCCCAGGGGACATTGTTAAATGGCAAAGTAAGTCAATTACTAGTTTTAATTAGCTGCGATAGGCGCTTGGTTTTATTACTGTGCGGAAACTGTCATCAATCACAGCTGCGTTTGATTTCCAATGATGACAAGGTTACAACTATAGGGAAGGTTCCCATATCACGAAGCACGAAGACAGAACACTCACCATGACATTGTTTTTCATAAAAAATCATTCATATTTAGGGTTATTTTTAGAAATCGTACCCAGAAATGACATGTGCGAATTGAATTCACATTCTTTTAAAACTCTTATGTTGTTTCATATTTATCCTCTTGTTACATGATCACGAGTTTTTACGCTTTCTGATTGGACAGTCAGCGGTCAATTATTTAAGAGAGCTGATCCCCCTTCTAACCATCTTGGAACTCCATGGCCACTGTGTTACCTAGATGCGTTTCTATTATATTAAACCTTCGTGATCATATAATATATCAGTTAAAGGTTTTTTGTTTCTGTCACCTCAAGAGATGACCTCAGCCAAAGTCAATGATTATATAAAAGTACAGTCTCTTTGAGGATTTATCAGTAAAGCATCATGGTGTCAGAGGGTTGTATTGCTTCATTGTAAATCAGTTCTGGGTACCTTTTGAATGTTATTTTTTGCCTAATTGAATTTTTACACTTTTTTTATCAAACTGGGATACCAGGCTAGGATACTGTTGATTCATTATTGAAGTTGCTGTGTGAATAAAAAGGAGTTCATTTATAGGCACACCAGCTCATTTTGATAATCTACTGTGATGCAGCTGCTGACTTGCTTTCTCTAGTATGTGCATGTGAAATGTGCTTCCTCCATGCCACTGCTTATATTAAATTCACTGTCTCGACCGCTTTGTCATTTATCAGTAAAAGCTGATATTTTATATTCTTTAATTTTTGTTTAATTTATGGTAAGTTTATTTTTACTCGAAAGCATGCGATAGAGTCACTCGTATCTACATTTTAGTAGAGTTATTATCGATAGGGTAGGTGCTAGATCATGTAATAATAAATACCAAAATAATATTATCTCAGCTTTTGGTCAATAAATACATCATAACAACCATATGCAAAATTTTATCAAACTCCGATAGTATAATTATACTGAGGGTACACTTTTTGTTTCAGTTTCGAGACATGGCGAATAAAATTGGCTCACACCATTCATTTAAGCCCCCTTTACACTGGACGGCATCCTTTCTGCGTCCCGTAGTACGGTCCCGTTTGAGAGTAAAAAAAAAACTTTACGTGCCGACATATGGCCGATCATTGAGCATTCTTTCTGCAACCAAAGCCATGCATGTGCCGATCCTTTCTATACGGCCCAGCCATGCCAGCTTTATGGTCGACACAAAGGACGCAAGACATTGTAAAGGGTTTTTAGATACGACGCTCTCATGAGCACTTGGCGTGTTGAACAGCGATTCAATTAATTCGATCTCCACGGAGTCACTTTTAGTTAAAATACATGTATACGTTAGCACCGTGTGTAATGAAACAAAGCAAAATATTTGACGTAGAGTGAATACAAACGATTCAATTAAGTAGAGACAGTTATGCTAAAGATGATTTACAACGGATATTTAATTTTTATATTAAGTTGCCTAACTATGATTTAAACTTTTTAAAGTTTTGATTCTGGATAAAAATATTACGTTTATAGACCAAACGAATGATTTCTGTTTTAAGAACAAGTCCAGATCAATTGATATTGCTATTTTAGACTTGGAAATTCTGCTGAATAAAGATGCACGTTACTGAAGATCGATAAGCCTATTTTTGTTACCTTGACAAACAAGATGAGTTTGTCCTCTAACCCGACAGATCTCGATCAATTTTGACCTCTAGCACATCGGTTAGCGTCGTACTTAAACACACACGGGTCCGCAAAATATCTCGTGAACTATTTTATGTCTTTGATGTAATTATTTAAAACTTGTGGCACAATGTCTAAAAATAGACCATTAACATGTTGGTAAAATGTTCTAAGAATCCCAGCGCCCTGAACTCGCTTCTGTTGATCAACACTGAAATATCATTTATAACCAAATCACAGAAAAAGGATAATCTAAAATCAAGCTAAATGTTATTCTTAAGCGAAGAGTGAAGATATAATTTATAAATGAAACTGCCACATTGTTTCATTTAAGAAAATTTGAAATTCTGATAGACTTTTATCAATAGTGCCGCAAAAAGTCATTACCTATATGTGCTGTGTCCATTAACTGCAACTGCTAAATTGAATGAAAATGTTTATTCAGAAACTAAAAAGATCACGCTAGCTGCTTCACGGAAATCCAACCATTTCCCACTTATCTGTTTAAAGATTCAAAACTGTAAAACCTACATTCCTAGAGCAATAAATTACGATGGAATTGGATTAACTTTAAGAGCAGCAAATGTAAATATTGAAAAAAAAATCACACCACCGCAAGGAACGTGTGACTTTGCAGGAAACAAAATCTCAAAGTGAAAAAAAAAAAAACGGAGACGCGTATAGTGTGAACTTTTCTGTTACTGTTATTTCTTTCCATACTGGAGGGCACTATGGTCTATAAAAGCCAAAATAATGGGAGAAGAATTTTGCAAATCTTACACAAAATGGGAGCATCACTGACGAGACTCAATTGTTCTCTTATTGTGGAATGATCCTTACTTGATGATTAAAAGACTGATAACAACTACTGTGGGACTGTGGCATTATATAGTAATGATAGTTAAACTTGATCAGCCGTTCCTATTTTACGTACAGGGTAGCAGCGTGTGGTCTACCCTCTCTTCAAAGCAAAGTGGGTTATTTTAATATTATTAAAATTAATATTATTTTAATATTTATTAAAATATGATATCTCTACCACACCGGTGCTGGAAGACATATAGCATTAAACAATGTGCATACATGTTGGACGTTTTGTAATCATTACAGATATAAAATTGTGCATATCTTTTTGACTTCAGTATGTTCACCAAATCTATCAGGACAAAACTGGTCGTTTCAGTAGCACTGAAACAAGTGGCGTGGAGAAAAACATGAAAAATAAGCTTTTGGAGTGTAATGAAAATTGTACCTATTAATTAATCTGATAAATTAGATTAATAGGACAGTAGCTATCAGTCTAATCACATACGATATCCATTAGCTTACCTCGAGTAATGGGTAAAAGAACTCGTTAATCTCAAAGAAGATACACATGAAGCGTGGGTACATGAATGTTATGAAGTGACTGAAATATACGTGCAAGAGACAGTCACGCACTTTGTGATTTCATAACGAACAGTTTATATTACATTGGAAAAAATACTATTGAATCAATTTCATAATGTTAAGTGAAAACACTATCTCTGATTAAATGTTGCTTTATGTTATTTTGCTTCTAGCGACTGTTTGAATTTAAGTTCAGATAGTAAAATTCCCGCATTGTTGTTTTATTGATCAAATAGATAGATATATAATTAGTTAGATAGATCTTTATAACATTTACGTGCCGTAGATGTATTCCGATGGCATTCCAGCAAAAAAGCGAAGGAAAAAATTATTTAATAGAAAAAATAACCATATACCAGTATTCGAAATATTGTGAAAAATCTTTTATGAAACGATAAGTCCTTAAAAAACTACAATGCAATTTATAGCATCGACTCATACATGTATTTGAAGTGGACTTATAACATGACAAGAGACCATTATTTGGTTTAATAAAAGGTGTTTAGAAGAAATCGCAATGTATTAATAATGAGAATATGTCTCACTCATAATGTGATGACGCATGTATTTTCCCTTATATAGAGTTACCAGTTCGGGCGGTAAATCAATGGCCTTGAAAAAAGTGAATTTTAATTCATTTAAAAATGATGAATTATACGTTCCAAATATTTACTCGTGATACAGATAATATTTCCATTATTCATGTTTGAAGTGTATATATTTCCAATCTTTCAATAGTGCATATATTTCCAATATTCTTAGTTAATTATATATATATATATATATATATATATATATAGAAAAAAGCTAAATATATCAACGGTATGATGCATTGTTCACTGGGCAAAGGCAAACAATGTTTTGGCCTCTCTTATTGTTGTTTTCTCTCTGAAGGATTGAAATTTCAAATCAACAAAATCCTGCCTCAAAACAGCTTTGCCTTGACCGTAAGATAACCTCAGCTGAGGTGCTGATAAATGCGTTAGGTGAGAAACATGGAATCCAGCACAATCCCATTTCAGTGGAAATACTCGTAACATACATGTAACTCCACCATGACGTCAGACAGATAAAACAATGCTTCAGCGTAAATTAGATGTCAATTAATATTTAAAAATAAAAAAAATATATATATATAATTATCTTAAATTATATAACTTATTTTAAACAATCATGATTAACAAACAGAAACTTTAAAAATACAAATGTTATTTTCTGGTGAATCACTGAGGATTTTCGACAAAACATTTTGTATCTTGCAAAGCTAAGCACTTTCGGTATTCTGGTATAATGTCTAAATGTAATAAGATTCATTACCAATTTTTAATGAAATCAACGCAGTACATGTTCATAAATTTAAAATGTTCTTAACGCCATTCTACAGGAGGTATGTCTACATGTTAGTAAGCCGTGTAATCTGCATGTGGCAGTATTTTCCCTGGTGTATGCAAGGGTCTCATTTGAAGACAACCTGAGTTCAATCCGCTGTCTTTGGGGGGCAGACATTTCAAACAGAGTTCTAATTTTGTCTCTAACTGTCCTATTCATAAGGAAATATATAACTGGATTGTAAGCGTGTGAAGCTTTGGCAAGAATTGCTGAAATTACAGTCAACAGTGGAGGAACTGACGGAGCATTCTCAAAGGTTATCCAAAAGCTGACTATAGCGTATGGCGTCCACGCCAGCATGAATCCTAGCCCCATAGCTGCAGACATCTGAAACAGCATCACATGATATGACTCACTATTTAGCGATAACAAAAAATGGTATTCGAATGGTTAATTTACGCAGGTATGCTCTCTTAGCATGAGGCAGGGGTGAACGGTATTGTTTAATGAGTAACCAACATTTGACAATCCATTCCTGACAATCGCTATAACTCTGTAACAATCTGGGGAAATTTAAATATAATTAAGTGTGGTTTTTTCAAATCCCGCCATCACTTTGAGTACCGGCTTCCGGGATCTATGTCAAGGTGTTTGACGGCTGAAATTTGTCAGGAGGTGATTCATTACTTAATTTTCGGCGACATTAATTCATAGCATTTATCTGCTAAAATGACCAAAACGTATTACTTGTCCTAAGAAAAGTTTAGCAAAAGGCGGATTATAAACGTGCACTTTAAAGTAGTGCTTTAAAACTTAGGCTTTATCTTTTTAAGGATCAAGGTTTTGTCGAACAAGGACCAAAATTGCATTCTAGGAATTCAAAAGCTTACTCACGCATAGTCACACGGATAGAATCCAAGATAAGCACTTTTTTGCAAGGAGAGTACACAAATGACCCATACCTTACACAAACGGATTTCCATCACATCCATTTTCTTCAATCTTCTCGATTTTTTATTTACAATTCTTTTTTGGGCGAACACTTTTCGTAGAATACAGCCATAACATGCGCTCATGATAGCCAGTGGAGCAACATATCCAACGACAACCAGGGTAGCTACGTAGGAAACCTGGCCTCCTGATCGACTGTCCCACTTTAAAGAACAGGACGTTCCGTGAGGGTCTGGCCCATATTCGCCCCAGCCAAATAGAGGTGGTAAACTGCAACCCAATGAGTACAACACTGATCCCAGAACTCCACAGTTGATTTTACACACAGACAGCTCTGTAATGGAGAGTTGTGTAGACATTTTGAGAAACTGTTTGAAACGAACATTTTATGTTATTTTTTTGATGATAATCCTAAAGTCATTACATTGCAAAGATCCATTTTAGCCACAATAACTTGAGAGGTAAGTTTTAAAAAAAGTGAAAAGAATCCATAACAAGGAAGGCTTAAATAAATGAAACTCTTCTAATCATCTCTACTATACATGTTTTTACCAGCATTGCTTGTCTTGCACAATTTCATGTATCTTGAAATACTGATAGCTGTTAGTAGGCCAATGCTGTAAACCCCTGCAAAAAAGCTGATGAAGCCGTAGTATATGCAGCCTAAAAAAGGAAAAAGGTGTAGAGCTTGCCGCACGCTTGTCACACACGTAATGAACGGTATTGTAAAAAGGAGAACTACCTAGAACAGGCGTTGCTTTGGCATATCTCAACATTGCAGGATGCTTAACATTTTGTTCTGTTCCTGTCATATTGTTCCACGCAAAATGCTTAACATACTTTCTACGTTTGAAAAATGTGATCCATACATTACCTGCATTACCAAAGCTCCACTGGTGCTTAAACAATGAATAAATAGCAAGTGGATAAGCAAAAACAGGCAAGCTTATGTCAGATATGGCCAAATTGAGAATAAGTAAGTCGTGCCTATGTAACTTGGTCCGCAATGTACAGAATATTGTGAATACTATTCCGTTTAATATAAGAGCAAAGACATCTGAAACGAGATAAGAAAAAGTGTGAAAACTACTCAAACCAAAGTGGACTTTTTTAATATATGTTCTTCGAAAGTAGTTGATATCAGCTACACGAACTGACTATTAGAATGAACATTTACACTGCAATTTAAATCAAAGTGGCCGTTTTTTAATATATTTTCTTTAAAAAAGTCATATAAGCTACATGCACGGACTATGACAATGCACACTACATAACACTGCAGTATCCAAATATGCCAATTTTACACTGTTATTATCACCAGATATCCATCACGTATAAATTAATGTACATTGTACATGTTATGCTGAATTACTTTAAGACCAATTCAAAATTAATTTTTACAAATCAATACAAACACAATTACCAACTATTGTCAAAGACACTCCCAATACGACATCTTGCCAAGGGAGTAAACGGGACGCATAGTCAACTGCAGATGAACTGCTATTCGAGGTACAATTGTTCATCCTAAAAAAAATTCTCAGAAGATTATCGAAATACATGGTACTAGTGTAATGAATACATATGAGTGACAATATAAAATATATGAGAGAGAGAGAGAGACTATGCTGTGAGACGCGTAAGTGAATATAAAATAAAAACTCTAGTTGCTTCCCTCTAAAACAATATGAAGCTTACGTATACACTAGACAACTCGTTTCAAGAATCACGATTATGTTATTCGCTAAGCAGTAACTTTCTTTTTAATGGCACTCTGTTTATCATACACAGCATACATTACCATAGCAAAATTGTCGAAGGCCTTTATTACACCCCTCATCCCTCTTATTAATTCAACGGGAAGGACTTTTGAATAATATATGATTTCACGAAGAAAATGCAACCATGAAAAAAAATTAAGAAGATGCCTATGCCTCTTTTGTGCCTCCTTTCAGCGATTAACGCGCCCATTGCATGTGCAAAAAGGAGTCCGAAAGATATTAGAATGGCCGCCACTGATCGCCATTGATCGCCTATAAAGGTACAGAGAACTCAGTGATGATGCTTAAACCCCCTTTACACTGGACGGCGTCCTTTCTGCGTCCTTTGTGCGACCATGAAACTGGCCAGGACGCCGTCGGACGCTCAAAGAACGCACAGTGATCGCCAAGGTCGCACAAAGAACGTTCAAGCATCGCCGAGGACGCCATGGACGCCGCGAAGTTTTGAGCATGTTCAAAACAATCGCACAGAGAACGCGATGTAGGATGGTCGCTCAATGGACGCAGAAAGGACGCACGGGCATCGCCGTAGTCGCAGAGAGAACGCACAAGCATCGCCGCGGTCGTAGAGAGGACGCACAAGCATCGCTTTGGTTGCAGAATGAAAACTCAAAGATCGTCCAGTGTTCGACACGTAGAAANTATTCGAGGTACAATTGTTCATCCTGAAAAAAATTCTTAGAAGATTATCGAAATACATGGTACTAGTGTAATGAATACATATGAGTGACAATATAAAATATATGAGAGAGAGAGAGAGAGACTATGCTGTGAGACGCGTAAGTGAATATAAAATAAAAACTCTAGTTGCTTCCCTCTAAAACAATATGAAGCTTACGTATACACTAGACAACTCGTTTCAAGAATCACGATTATGTTATTCGCTAAGCAGTAACTTTCTTTTTAATGGCACTCTGTTTATCATACACAGCATACATTACCATAGCAAAATTGTCGAAGGCCTTTATTACACCCCTCATCCCTCTTATTAATTCAACGGGAAGGACTTTTGTATAATATATGATTTCACGAAGAAAATGCAACCATGAAAAAAAATTAAGAAGATGCCTATGCCTCTTTTGTGCCTCCTTTCAGCGATTAACGCGCCCATTGCATGTGCAAAAAGGAGTCCGAAAGATATTAGAATGGCCGCCACTGATCGCCATTGCTCGCCTATAAAGGTACAGAGAACTCAGTGATGATGCTTAATGATCGCTATCACATAGCATGAGACGCAGTAGGTTTCACAGGGGACTTCCAGCAGAGGCAGACAGGTCGCTCAGTGGACGCACAAGTTTCTCGCAGTTTTAAGGATATTGAAACCCTTTATTATCATCCAGATACCGAAAATGAGGTTTTTCAAGAAACTAATTATTCAATAATGCATCTATCATTGTGTTGATTTACAATAATAAAAAACCCTCGAAAACCTAAAATATCGGCATTTATATTTCTCGTTGTGCACAATGTATAAGCATAGGCAACTCAAAGCTTTAATCGTCAATTTAACACCTTTCTATTTCGAGGTGAGATAGCAATAGGTATGGAGCGTAACTTTATCCCTGAACAAGATTTTATCACGAAAATTGACAGAGTTGACCACGAATTATAGGCTACGATCCCATGCCGTCGTTTTGGTTTAAATGCCGTTATGTTTAAATGTTGTTATGAAGATATGAGCCCGTAATTACAGATTTTCATTAAACAAAGCCATTATTTTGCTTCATTAAAGACAAAATCTGAACTAAGACTTTAAAGAAAATTCGCCGGCAGGGTTTTGGAGTACTAAATGGTGTCATTAAATCGGTGTTAAAACGGTGATCGTCGGTTCTCAAGTAAAAAAGAAATTTGAGAAACCGATTTTTCAGTTTTAGCCCAAAATCGCAATTATCACGTCATCCATAAGATGTAAATGTTAATTAATTTAGTCACTGAACACTGAAAAGAATGTATGTAAGGCAGTAAATAAGGAGTTTGGGGCTAAGAGTGCATGACAATATCCTTAAGGGAATTTCAGGGTAAAATTCAGATTTGGTCGTTTCAAGGACGCACAAGGATCGCAGATGCATTTTTACACTGAGACACGATTTTCTTGCTTTGACGACCATTGAGCGTCCTGCCCACAATTTGGTCCTAGAAGAGACGCACAAAGTTCGCCGTCCAGTGTAAACGTGACTTTACTTACAGCAGGTACCTGTATCGCTAGTCCCAAATCTGGAATTGTTCGCCCTTTACTTAAAAAAATAATCTTGGTCCTGATATTTTGCTGAATTGCCGACTTAAATCAAACCTTCCATTTCTTTCAAAGTTGAATGAAAAAGTAGTGGCTGTTAGACTGTTCAATCACCAACACCAACAACCTTGTTGAGGAGATGCAATCTGGTCCTAAGGCAAAACGCAGATAAGAGTCAGCTCTTCTGAGGATTAAGAATGAGCACTGATAGCAACTCTGCTTTGTCACCACTGGTTCTCTGAGCGGTCTTTGACACCGTTGTTTTCGGAACGCCTCAAGGCAGTGTTCTAGGGCAATAACTGTTTTGCATTTATACCTTGTCACTTTGTGCCCTTTTACACCATCACAAACTTGCTGTGTTATATATATAACCTTAAACTGTTTATGGATAAAATTACCAATTGTATAGCTCACATACGCGCCTGGCTTATCAATAACAAGCTGAAAATAAATCACCATATAATAAGGAACTTGTGTGGAAAGTGCAACCTTCTCGGTTTTCTTGCTTTGGCGACCATTGATTGTCTTGGCCATACATGTATTTTGGGTGGTAGAAAGGTAGCACAATGGTTGCAACTCAGTGAAAATGGGGCTTTATAAGTGGATGAGGGAAAAAATCTCGCATGTATCGTACCGCACCTGGTTAAGTTTCCCTTAGTCACACAAAGAACCTTTTCAGTTTCAAATTGCTTCAACCCAGTATGTAAAAGAATTGGCATTTCAGAATAGAAAGAGGATTCTGCGTGACCTTATCGAAAGTATACGTGTTCTTTAAGTCTTTTTCTTCTTTTTTATTTTAGAGGAAAAATAAAGACAAACGTGGACTCTTTTATTGATTCCGTGCAAATATCAGCTCATTTTATTGATTTATTTCAACTAAATATTGGACCTACTGGGAATGCAAGAAGTTGCAGAAAATACATACAGAAAGCAAGTGGCTGTGGATATCTTGAGAAGAAAAAAACTAATTTGTACAATTTTCAATTTTCTTATTTATCAATTCTGATAAATATACACACAATGGACAATAGAAGAGTCACCCCCTGAATCAGAGTAATCAAAGTAGGTAGATCTTGAGTAGTTATAATGCCTGGTCTACTTATAATGTGACTAATGAGTATAAAACCGCTGTACAGTGGAATTGTATTGTTGGGCTTTTTGTGAAATTTGATGTAATAAAATGATACCGGGAGCATATCATTCCACAGTCATTTATCTCCCCCAAAGTGTTGGTTCAGTAGGGGTGACACTTCTATTGTCCAGTGTGTGTACCTTGCCCCACTTCGATATATCTAACTAACCGCATTACTGAAGATATGTACAATGTACATGAATAATGTTATTATAAACATGGCATTTTCGCGTTAAAATTTCAACTATAACATTTTTCCAGTGATATTTTACAGATTCTCGTCACAATCAGGGTGTATCACGAAGACGGTATTTTCAACGACGAGAACAAGATGGTTTCGCTGTCCCAAATATCCAGAGTCAGCTAGAATCAAATTTGGGCGCTTTGGGCACTTCCTCTTACTTGTACTTCCTAATTTCTCTATTTTTTCTTGTTTTACTTTGTTGTTTTGTTGGGAACGGACACTGGCATATTGATTATTTCATTCATAAATAAATAAGAAAAGTGAAAGGTGAATTTAAAAAGTTTCAAGCTTTGTTGGAGGAATGCCGCGCCCCTTACAAGAGATAATTGCAGCCCGAGGTAGAAACTTGCGTTATTAGATACGTGACCTTTAACGAGAACATCCTGTTGCTCATTGTGTTGTCTTCGATCATTTTCGATTTCTGATAATAGATCTAAGGGGCATGCTTTTCCATAATTAAATGTACTACATTGAAGATATTTACAATTTTACCTGAAACATCACAAACACACTTCTACTGCATCATAAAGCGCATTATCAGAAGCTAGCTTTTTAAAATATCTTTTTGTTTGACATTAACTGAAAATTTATCAGAAGGCTGTCATACCCTTACCATAATTAAATGTACTACATTGAAGATATTTACAATGTTACCTGAAACATCACAAACTCACTTCTACTGCGTAATAAAGCGCATTATCAAAAGCGAGCTTTCTTTTTGTTTGAAATTAACTGAAAAATTATCAGAAAGCCGTCACATCTATTACTTTAAAGGAAATCATGTACTGGCATCTGATACCTGAATATCTGATACGCTTCATTCTTCGTGTCTTCACATCTACAGGCCTTTCAGACCGAAGGATGGTCATCGAATTGGTTTGGTTACTTAGCGGTAGTACCCACAGTCAAATGAAAAGCAGAGATAACTGGCTTTGATTGATTCTCAGAAAAACCCATACTCAAAGAAAGGCACGTAAACTACCATTAGCTTGATCATATAGATCTACGTATGTGATTTTCATAGCGCAGTGTCACTTCCCAGTGGATACTTTACATCTTTTGATGCTACATGTACCTTGCGTGAGATTCCGTTTAAGGAGAATAAGAGTGAATTTCTTTCTTTTGCATATAATATTGTTGATACGTTGACTACATGACAAACGTCCATGACCGCTGTATGCAAAATTAACTTTATTATGTTCGTTGAATAGAATTCACTGACAATAACATTACATGTGACTGAAAACATCGTGTTGTATTGCAAAAATCGCATAAATATGGCGCAAACCATGTGTGGAATTCTTTATAGCACTCACACACCTTTACTAAACATTATCTTCTCAGACATTCCAGGTCCCCTTCACCCGCCTTTGTATATGCAGCAGTCTTTTCTTCTGTCATAAGGTGTTTAGATTTCACAAGTTCTTTGCCAATAAAGACGGACGTCACTATGCCTCACTTACGTTCACGCAAAGCTGCTGAAGTTGGTCATTAAATACTTTTTGATTGACACAATACATCACAAATGCAGGATAAAACAAAAAACTGCAAAAATAACACTCAGTCACACTCTCTCACCTAAGAGCAAATGTGGCATGTTAATGCCCTTTCAGTTAATGTTAATTATTCGTACGCTAAATATCCAGGTTGAAAAAAGTGACTTATCTATTTACCAAGTATTTTTCGCCACGCTCTTAAAGCTTCTACCAAGAATATATTTTTACGTTATTAAGAGTTTTTTTTAATATATTCTGTACCATATGACTAGTTTCTTAGTATGTACACATTTAGTTATAATATATTTTCCCACTTCTTTATTTTAAACATGTCTCTTCACCCATGGAATTTTCGACGGTTTTATAATTGCCTCACACTTACCATTTTATGCCCCAGCTTTAAACTCTCTTCCTAGCTGATACCCATCACATCAACCATTTAACAATGATAAGATATTAGTATATACGATTTATAGAATCTCTTTATATACTATATTCTGTGTGAAAGTCTTATTTCCACACTTGCCCTGAGTCTAAGATTTTGAGACTTTAACAAAAATGTTCTGGAACGATATGATAATAGTAATTTTAAAAAATACAGAAAAAAGGGAACTGAGTGGGAATCGAACCCACTTGGTCGTGAGCGTTATTGAAAATATATGACACCAAAGCTTCTTTTAATATTGCCAGGCTTATCATTCCGAAAAAAAAACATTTTCAAATTATATTGATCTCTTTTTCCTCTGTTTTTTTTTAACTTACATGATTTAATATCGGCAAGAAAATGTTTATATCACTGTTATTTTGCCAAGAAGTGTGACATTTCTTACTTTCCACTGATATCCTGATCATGGAGGTTAATTTTGCCTCCATATTTGGTTTTGTCATCTTACCTTCCCCCTCCCCCCCTCATTTTAATTGATATTGTGAAAAGAACATATATTTAGAGTAACGTTTTGACCAAATCCGTATATACTTCAGTATTAGAAAGATCAATATGCAGGCCGGAGAATTTCGAGTTTTTATATAAGACAAACATACATACATGTACCCATGCATTCATCTAGAGACTGCTCACTTCTATAGTATCATGTGCATAATGGGACATTTTAAGTTATTTTTCACCTGTGTAAATACCCTTTATACTATCATCATTTCGTGTGAGTGCCACAAGTATTTCGGTGCATAGAATAAAGAGATAAGGATCGAGGAAGAGGGCCCCCTGACGTCATCCCCTGTGAATTTTAAAGAATTTTGACATATCCCCTTGATTTACTGAAGCAGAAATGTTATTGTAGAATAATGATAGCCATCTTCTAACTAAATCATCCTAGTTAAAATTTTGAAACCTTTTGAATAAACTATCAAGACAAGGAATCGAATGCTTTATCAAAGTCGGTTAGTGAGAGTTACCCACGAAAATTTTCTTCTTCATAATACTGCATTTTCGTTGTAAATAAATCGAGTGTCTCCTCCAGTGTAACCCGACATGAATCCGGTTTGGTCCGGATATATTAATGTATATTAATGTATCTAATACAAAATGTATTCTAGCAGCTATATAAGGAGTTTTTAAGAAAGTGGCGTGGTTTATTCCCTATCGGAAGGGAAGCAATTATACCTTTTTTGCGCAACTGATAAATGTCCAGATTCGTAAGCAATATAGCAGAATTTATTGACCTGACAACA
This sequence comes from Lingula anatina, assembly GCF_001039355.2. The sequence goes on along the minus strand of NW_019775413.1, from coordinate 270,573 downwards.
AAAGAATCTAATTGTCTATAAAAAATTATTAAATTCGACTGAAAAGCCGTCAGTTACCTTAGGTTAATTTGATTATATTAGAAAGTGCTTGTAATGCCTCTGTGATAGGCTCTTCTAATTATCTAGCTTCCAAATAATTAAGATTTTAAACATAATGAAGGGCTACCCCATTGTCCAAATTACCGTTTTCTAATATATTCTTCGATATATTACCCCCTGAGTAACAGGGGAATTAGCTGAATTACACTCTTCATATGTATAAATGATTTGATGATTTGACAATGAACAATAATATATATACAAGACATTTACGTAGTTGAAAGCCATACATTTCTGTGCAAAATATCATCCATCTTGGATTTGCTCAAAAGCCGAAGGATACACAATTTTTATTCATCATATACATATTGAAGGGGTATTGAAGATATGGTAAACACTGAGAACCAAACTAGATTTAACTTGAAAATGCTCATATATCTTCCTGGTAGGTGTTGATGTCCACACCGTTAGGGCTATATTCCTATGGCTTTGGCGGTCATCTTGATTTGTTCAAATTCCCCATACTAGGATTCCTTAGGACTTTTATTAGTATGTTATTTTAGGGGCTTCATAGAAAAGCACTGTGATAAAAAAAAATGTTGCAATTTGTTTCCAGATTGGCCCAAAAATTGGCTCAGATTTCCTGTACAACTATCACACCAATGCACGGAAATATTTTGAAAAGCACACTTTAGTAGAGAAATTTTATCGATTTTTTTAGCTACGAGTCTATCGAATAATAATTTTAAATTGGCAATAGCATATTCGTGATGTATAGGTAAAACGATTTTAATATGTATGGAGCTGATATGCAATTTGTTCGCGTGTGGAATAGATGTCATCAAAACCCAATTATTTTCTTTCATCAAGAAAAAGCTCCTTGAGGAAGTTGATTTACAGTGAGATTCAAAGTTACCGATGTTTATGTCAAAGCTATTACCTCCTACTCACGAATTATGTTCGACCAGCTTCTCCCAAATATGTAAGTTCTGTCTGACAAAACATTGATGCCGACATAGTCTTCCTGACATATCAAAAGTAACAACAGCATCTACAGGTACTTTTATGTGAGGAGTTTTTAAAAAAAAAACCTGATTGGGAAGCTAAGTAGCTTGGCGGGATATCCAGACATTTTTTGATAACTGTAAGATGAGAAGAGACAATGGAAAAGTCACATAATCATACCATTAACAATTATAATTGTTCATAATCTATAATATACAAAATAGGCACAGGTATTACGTTGAATACCCGTTATATAAAAACGCACCTGCTCTTTTGAACCAATAATACATGCAAGAAGAGAATGGGCAATGCATAAGTGGCAATTATGAATGGATGGATAAATAGGCTAGTATAGGAAGTTTAGGCCATCTGACAGAGATCAAGGTAGGCCTACACCGGCGGTCTTTCGTTAAGTATTTGTTCTTTTTTCAAATTTAGCTGGAGGAGGAGCATAACATGCATGTCAAACAACAGACAGTGCAGCTATTTTTTCAACAAAAATGTGACGTGTCAGCCAAAATCATTGATGAGATACACAGTATTTGTATATTACTTTCAGGATACCGTACAGATAAATTATTTCACCTCGTTAAATAACAAAAACCTTAACTTTGAGCATATTTCCATGATTCCTGGAAATCACTACTTGGGTTTCCTTTGTTGCTTAATTTCCTATTTGGGCGTCAGTTTGTCACGACCTTACTTTCAAGCACAACAAAACAGATCACAATATAGATATACCTTGCATGAAAGTTTAAAGTCCCCAAACCCTCTATTTGCTAGCGATCGACCGTCTGCTTGATTACCGTCCTCAGATCCCTCTGTTTAACCCGGTCTCTGCGGTCCGTACTACTTATTATCCCGTCACAATTATAAAAAATGACTTTTTGTCACGGTAAGACGTGGCACTAGCAAGTCATAATTTTCCGTAGATGCCAATGAGGAGCCAGATACCAGACCACAACTTCGACTATTCTTTCCCGCATCAAAGTTGTCTACATATCGTGGTTTTTAGATCCAAATTATATTCTGTAGGGAATGAAAACTGAATACAATCTACACTCCTCTCTATGTCTCTTTCAAAGAGGAAACATGATGCCCGGATAGGGAACAAGCAAGCTTTTTACACTACGGAATGTATAGAACAATTGGTCCCGTGTTCGTTCTATACATTCCGTTCTAAACAGTCTGATCAATCGATTTCTTTGCAAAAAAATCAAATCACATGTTATAGAAGAGCGTTTTATGAAATTTTGAGTTGAAGGATTGTTATTCCAAATCTTAAAGCTGAGGTGAGAGAGAGGCACTACAAGTGTACAATAAAGCGCATCTACAATTGAATTTAGACTCTGTTGTGATCAAGTTGGCAGGTTTAACATATGATGATTATAAAAAATAAAATTCACATTTAGTAAAAACGCGAGTAAACAACAACTGCTACAATTCCCCCGGTGCTAAAACAATCAAACTACCACATGCAGCGCATGCAGTCTGAACGATTTTCTATTTACGACATGCTTTTGCTTTAAACTTTATCAAATACCACATAGAAAAGAGCATTTTAAAACATTTTATTCAAGTTCAGGCTTTGGGATTAACTACGATAGGTATAATCTAGTATTACTGAACCATTGTCTTAGTACGTGTACATCTGTATCTACATTGTACCTGTTTTGTACATTCCAAAATGTAGCAATCGCTGAAACAGACTAAATCTGTAGAGAGGCAATCTAGTATTTGAGTGTAAAAATAGCCTTTCAGATACAGATCATTTCCTGCGGCTAGGATTTCATTTAATCAAAACTTCAATTTTCTCAGTCATGTTGCAAATAACACATTCAGGTAAATGTTAAAAGAAATTAAAAAATAAACTTTTGAATGAACGACATCAACAATTGATTGTGCCAGGTGAGAGTTTCATGGTTTATTTTATATTTCATTAAAAATATTTCGGGACTGATGGGTGTTATGGGCGACATAATTATCCAATTTATTCCCTGTAATTAACACCGACCGCCTAATTATTTTGTATCTTTTAGTACTCTAACTAACTAATTTTAAAATCTTTAAAACTTTTCTCAATATTAAGGAAAATACATAAATCGTTATCCCAACCACCCTCAAGTTTACAGCACCTTGAAATATTATATTCTAGAAGGTTAGTCCGAATACCGCATCGTCTATTTTTTCACCTTGGGTGACTTCGAAGAAGGTTAATTACTATATGGTCCCATTCAGAATGAGATGATCTGAGTGCTACCGGTATCTGGTCCACGGCTTAAATATTGCGCACATCATGAAAGGAAGCCCTCTTAATCCTGTAATGGTCTCTCCGCCTCTCACACGCCTCACACGCCTCCCGGAGTTTTTTTTTTTTTTTTCAAAGAAACAAGTCCACCCTGAATTGGTTTTGGCAATATTTATAACATTGATTTTCATATTTTGTTTGTGGTATAAATATTTCGTACCTAAATTAGTTTCCATGAGCATATAAACAAAATGTGAAAATGGCCACACCGCGTGGATGAGGATGAAGCACTAATTAGTTGCCCATTATACACGACATACAAAAAGAAACTCTTTCAAATGACACAAATAGAAACTCTTGTTTTAAATACAAATTTATGTATTTATCTGTAGAACCGTGACCGATTCAAAATTTTAATGAACAGCTTAAGAAAAGCAGAGCAATTAGCTTTGGCTACATGCATCTTTTGAGATGGGAGTCTGTGCTGCATCCTTCACCCAATACCGTGCATAGACATTTACTTTCACTGTTAATGTCTACTTTAAATACAAAAAAACTGGATAATTTGTATATATTTACATTTGTATCTGGCTTATAATCTAGGCATCATCATTATTTATCTCTGTACATTTTCACCAGTTCAGGCTAGTGTGCAAGTAAAGAAGAAGGATTCAACTTTTAAACCGCATCGTGTCAAACCTACAACTGCATGCAAATACCATCAACCTTTATAAACCTTTAAACAAAGTACAACATGACAAGACATTACCTGATGTAGATACCTGCTTATTTGTAGATCCGTACTGGTGACATTAAAAAACTAAAGACAATGCTTTTTAATATACATGTACAGGTGTAATATACTAGTTCCCTTTGCGTGTTTTGAGTTATAAAACAAATAATCAGCACGCATGCATGGACAAAAACCATATACATGTAGCAAATGCTAACCATGCATGAGGTGTTTTATGGCTGCGTTACTGAATCTTTGCATGCTGGCACTGGTTCCATTTGTATAAATTAAATGCGTTTCTTCCATCGGCAGAAACCTAATATAATCTAAGCAATCTTCTTTATACGAGAATATTGTACTTAAAATAGATTCAATTACGTAAGGATCCCCTGCTATTAAGCTTTCTTGGATATTGAGGGGAGAGGGAGGGTTAATAAAATATAGGGAAAAGGTATGATCATATTTAATAAATGCTTTGTATTTGGTAAGAATGGTTTTATTTTTGCCTTTTCAATATATATATATATATATATATATATATATATATATATATATATATATATCCTCCTAGTACTTCTATGGCTTTAAAACTGCAGAACACGCTTCTTTCTTTCGTCTTACCTTCAAAGTTCCCATTCCATAAACAGTACATTATATAGGCCTACCACGTTTACATCACGGACGATCAAGCACCAAACCGAAGAACTTGCTGAAGAAAACATACGGGTATGTTTTATTTTTTAGTCCACGTTTTAGTCCCTTCCAGTCCTTTTGTTGGTTACTATTGGGTTCTACATGTTATAAAGTTAGCTTTCACAAAAAAAAAAAAAAAAAAAAAAAATCTAAAATAGATTTGTTGCAGTGAACTAAGATAGAGAAATTATGGGTGTAGGAAACAAAAATTCACTGAATAATTGAACAGACTGCATTGTTTTATTATGTTATCCTAATCTCAAACACTCTTTGGAAAATGACTACGGCTCATTGCCGAGACGTATGAATCAAAGGTTGGTCGGAATACCTGTAATGCGCAGTTCAACAATGTGACACATGTAAAGCATGACTCTAACTGGTAAAACAAGCCTGGATATGAAAGCTACACTAAACTTCCAATATGACTTTTCAAAAGAATAACAAAACCGGCACGACACAAAACGATTGTCCATATAATTATAGTTCATATCCCTTTTCTTGAAAAAGATCATTATCTTCCCTGGTTGGAAGAGAGCCAAGTTTAATAGTTAAACAGCCTTTAGTACACGACGTGACATTTACTGAAATCAATTTCAGTCACTTGTATTCCCACTTTTAGACATCTACGTCACAGACCCACCCCTACCCCTCCCACCCGAAACACACTCACGGAAGTACATACAGACACGTTGCAAGCACCGTGAACTTACAGTATATCAATAGTTGGCATGTAAGTGGGGATGTGATTTTTTTTTATTTCATAAATAGTTTTATTAAAGTTGGGTAACTATATTAAGGAAATGCTTATAACAAAGAATTTTTTTTGGTTGCCTACTTGAATATCTCTATCATATAACATATACATGTAGCATTCTGTTGTAGGACACATTGCACAACACGTAATCTCTGGATGGCTGCATAGAACTAAGATGATGTTTTGTCCAGCAATGGCACTCATATGTGGTTGTATCCTTTGAATGAATCTTTCCAAGTTGTCTTCTCCGCTTGATGTGATCCTGATGATATAGTTTGACCTCATTTTTGTCGCTCCTCTATTTATCAATAGATGTCGATCAAAATGATCTCTGTCCCAATCATTTAAATCCCCTTTACACTGGACGGCGTCCTTTCTGCGTCCTTTGTGCGACCATGAAACTGGCATCGTTGTGGTCGTAAAAAGGAGGCACAAGCATCGCTTTTGTTGCAAAATGAAAACTGAGTGGTCGGCCAGTTGTCGGCACGTTAAGTTTTATTGTTTGTTTTTTTTTTACTCCCAAAAAGGGTCGTACAACGGGGCGCAGAAAGGACGACGTCCAGTGTAAAGGGGGCTTTAGCTATCAGTAATTTCTTCTACCTGCCTGGATGCTTGGCTTGCTGCTGTTCGGCATTCCTGGTAATCTGTCTCATACACAACACAACCTGATTGCTTCCTTTCATTTGCCATCCGACGCCAATTACAAGTTTTCTTCTTGCAATTTTGGCAAAAAACACTGTTATGAAGCCATCCAAAACGGCGAGGCCAGCAGACCTACTGTTTGATGGTTAAATGCAAGGACGCCGGCGTGTGACGAAGGTATATCAAGTCAATTAGTGTTCTTATATGGTAATATTAAACAGGACACATACAGAGGCATTCTGAAATGCAAATAATACTTCCATTTGCAAGAAGTGAAATATGGAACAACGTTGTGTTACAGGGTGACACCGCACCGCAAAGCTAGAACGTGACACTGGAAACATTGCCCATGCTTTTATTTTAACCCGTCGTGTGAAGGCGAAACAATGGGTAATCCCGTTAATTCTTATATATTGCAAAACAAGAAATGTCAAGTCTGGCGGTTTTATATTTTATAATTATAGTTAACTAGAATTATGATCGAACTACAATTTTACCCCTGTTTCAAACCCTGCTGAGTGCCAAGTGGAGAAACAGCAGGTGCCGTTTCTGAAGGACTGGTATGGTCTCCGGAGGCGGACACTCTGACCGCAAGACTATCAGGTGTTTAACATGGTGTATATATATCATGAAAGAGTTTGGTTCATGCTTGTTATGTTGACTTAAAACCCGTAAGTAGACGTTGTCTTCGTGACTTAGATATAACGCACGAAATGCAATCAAATCATTGTCAGACTTTTGCAAGGTCGCACAAAGAAAACCGAAGTGCACATAATGGTCGGTGATATATATATATATATATATATATATATATATATATATATATATATATATATATATATATATATATATATATATATATAGTACGATTCATTCGCTAACGCTCGGTAACTACATGTTGCACCTGTACATGAACTCTCCAACCCCTCCTTCTCTCGGAACTCACTCCCAGCCTCTTGACTCTCCAATGCTCCCTAGTTATGTACATATCTTAACTACTTCAAATTGCAGAGTCAATTGCTTTACACAAGTGTTGCTCAAGGATACCGATATTACACAAGACCTCCTGAGCGACATCACGTCCACCTGCTTTATATACTTATTGAGTATGATATCATGTATAATTTTATGTAGGACATGTACAGGACAGTTCGAAATAGTATATTAACTTGCGTTTCTTTATATGTGGCAAATACTTCACTACACCGCACCAGTTTGACTGGTCCTAATGTTTACTGAACCAAAATATAAACGTACAATCACAAACTGGTGAGTTAAAATATACTTATAAGAAATGTGAAATGTGCTCAGATTTATGTGTCATTTGTGTATTGAATTGTTTAATTTGCTCAAACCAACAAGATCAGTTTTATTTTGGCCCATGTCCCCGGGTTGAGTGTTTCCGCCGAGGGGACTAGTAGGGTATGATATGCGTTAGTCAAATGTGACAGCACTTCACAGATATTCGCAAGTGTGCAGTCAATAAAAGGCCACACCAAAATATGGACTTTGTCCCCTAACAACATAACACAGACAACACAAATCAGAAGGATGCGTGACATTTACATGCTCAATGCTGGGTTGTGCATTATTCGACCATTGGCCGCCTGATGATTTGCTTCAGGGAAACCGGCCATTCATTAGATAAAATTAAATCCATTTTTCTTCGTGCGTTTATATTTTGGTCTAGTTTCATTGCACGGATGCTCTCAATGTACTGGACTGAGTGTGGCATTGCACGATGCTGCAGAGTTTATCTTTTTAAGCTTTATCTTACTGTATTTGGAGCACGGGTCGCAACGCACATGGCACCAATTTTCACAACTACCACAATAGCGTTTGCTTTTCACGCTTAAAAGATAAAAGAGGTGCAACGGGAACTTGACTGGTTTCTGGTTCTATTAAATTGTTTCCATCTCATATCTGCAGGCGGTAAGGCTGTGCTCGACTTATACAGGGGTATGTGCCGAATACTGACTCCAGGTTATTCCTCTTTACACGTCCCTAGTATTTTTTAATCTGTAATCATAACAGTCCATTTTAAGAAGAAAATTGTGGTAAAATTCATTCAGTTTTGCTTGTACACGCATTACTGCTGCAATTTTCACATCAAGAGTTGCACTTCAATCTTTGTTTCAGATATTGATGAGCGTTAAAATAGATTAACCGTTCATGTAGTCAGTGTTACAATATAGTAATCCATAAGGGGAAAATACAATTGTATTCGCTGATGGTCTCCCCGCCTCCACATGCGCCTTTTAACGGATTAAATCTCGGCTCCGAGGTTTAATCGATAAGCCCCGTCAGCGACGGCGAATCAGGGAATTAGCGGCATCATTTTTTTAAGAGGGGTCGGCCATATTTAGTCGGCGGATGAGTTACTCCGCGGATCATCTGTTCTGAATGCGCTCTTTTATTCCCGGTGAGATATTTCCGCTTTCATAAAAATTTTGCCGGTTTGATAATAATCGTGTTATATCAAATTACTATTAAGCTTACTGAGTAGCAGAAAAGGCTGTGATTTAATCACATAAAACACTGTGGATTTCTGGTTGTTTAAAAGTGTTTTAAAAAAAACAAAAGCCAGAGGTTGCATTCATAACTGGTCCGCAGACCAAATATGGTCAACCCCACTTGAAAGCGATGCCGCTAATCCCCTAATGGTCTTCCCGCCTACCACACGCACCAGGTCTAAGGGGATTTAGCAATTAAACGGATTAAATCTCGCTTCCAAGGTTTTATTGCTAGGCCACTGTGGTTATTAGTTACAAGAACATGGATTCTTACCCTAAAAACGAAAAAAGCGGATGAAAAGTCATAGAAGTACAATAAGACATCTTCGTATGAACAAGAATAACGCAAATCAGAAAAAAATCAGAAAAAATGTACACATGAATCATATGGAATGTATAGAATCACATGAGGCCCTGTAAAAAAATCCCTTCCTAGTGTATCCATTATATTTCTTCTGCTGTGACACAATAGTTACAATTCGCCTCAATCTTTAACAATAGATGTTTGCACGTTTTGAAGCCATGCAATGATAATTATTTCGACAAGTTCAGGTTGTATTGTTAGTCTTAGAACAGAATTAGCAAGATCGTCGTCTGCCTTCCTCATTTTACTATTCCCTAATACCGGTAAATTTTTGTTCGCTGATGATGAAAAATAACCGTTGCCCAAATAACAGAATGAAATCCTAAAGAAAATAAAAACAGAGCACCTGTATAAAAAATGACAACGTACTAACTCGACAAATGAGGCAGAAAAACAGTACAGAAATACAACAATTGAAGGAAATCGGTTGGATTGCAACCTGTCCGAAACAGTACACACAGGTACAAAGGTGGCACTTAAAACTTATTCATTAATTTGAGCTTTTTCTTGATTTTATACTGTGGCATGTGTTTCCGTGATTAATATGCTTTTGAAAAGTAAAACGTATTGAATATCTGACAGAGTATGAGCCACCCTATATAATCTCTTTTGATTTATAACAAATATTAACGAGTGTTATCAATCTTTTGTTAGCTGCTGTTGATACTAGATCTTACAGACTTGACATTTGATATGGAATATTAAAGTTTGAAAAGTGTGTCTACTAGTAGGTAAACGTGTTATTTATTTCTAAAACGTGTCTCATGTGAATTATGAGAAATGATAAGTTTGTGATCAGGTGTGTCAGTAACACTTAACTGACTGCCGTGTCTGAAGCACTGCTGCATTACGTAATGCGTGCTGATTTCTTTGGGTAGTACTCTTTGGGCTGGTCTTGGCAGGGCACGGTTTGATAGAAACCTGAACCAGAACAAATACAGGAATATTCCGGAAACCAACTGACTCCCATATGCTCAGGAGCAATTTCACTTCACAAAATGAAAATATCCGTCCACGTAGAGCACCTGTTATTGCACAATATTTGCGGAACCAAGGGTCTAAGCAGCTACTGCGACCATCAAGATCGCCAGATTTGAAGCCTTAAGGCAATCTGTGGGTAGCTAGTCCTCACCGTATCAACTCCCTACTGGTCTTACAACAAATCTGATGACCAAATTGGACAAAATCCGATCGATGCCTGGAATATTATTCCAGTTAAAACTTCAGCAAACCTGTTAGAAGCAATACCTTGTCAGTTTAGAGCCCTGGTAGCAGCCAGATGAGGCCAGACGCAGCACTGACCGTTGCTGTGACCAGACACTTCTGTGAGCGTCCTTTGAGAAGCGTGTAACTCTTTCATAGATGATTGTTTTGAAAATATGGAAGTTGCAATAACACTTTTAATGATTGTTTTGTGACTTAATATCAGTCATGTATTATGTATTGCTTTATCGGGTGAATTTAATTAAAGAGCTGAAAAGTTATTAAAAGAAGATTTAAACCCTTGTTTTCATTTATAAGTCGTAAAAGTTTTAAAAAATCAAAGAAAAATAATTTAGAAAGAATATTCCATATTAAATGTCAATCAAGTCTGTATTTTGCTATATAACCCCCTAAATCTTTAAATAAAAAACAAACTGCTATATGTCTGCTAATTAGACATGAATTTTTTTTTAACATACCAGATACACAACCTTGATAAAAATAATGTAAATGCTTATCATATGAAAAATACATTCTTCTTTATAAAGACCAAGGAATGTACATGAAAGAAAACAATTGCATTTCACATTCAGGATCATGGAAATGAAAATTGATACAATCCCTTTAAAATTACCAAAATTTCTTAGCAAGATAGCAAAGCTGTCAGATGGACAAATATATGAATGCAAAATGATAGAGGCAGAGATATCAAAACGTCCACGAAGGTGCACAATACATGTATGTTTTGCTTATCTTGATGGACTTTTACATACATGTAACCCTCAAGAACAATTATGAATTCAAAGTTAACTCTGTCTGTCTGTGAAAAAAGTCTTGTTTCTTCAACATTCGGAATATTGACTCGACAAGAAATTATCTGAATCAATCATCTGCTGCCGCTGTTAGCTACAGGCATCAGTCACTTCTAGGCTGGATTTCTGCAACCCTATACTATATGGATGCCAAGGTGATAAGATATAAATATTACGTATTCAGAATATTTGAGCACGCCTTTTTACTAACTAGTATGTTGCACACTAGAGATTTCCGCATTACTACCATTTAAAGCAACTGCACTAGTTCCCAGGTTGGGCTAGAATTCTTTTCTTTAAAAAGTTTTACTTTTGACACATGCTTCATTTTTTTTAATCTGGCATCACCTGATATATAATATAACTGAAATATATGCTGGCATTCTGCACAGCTGCACCGGTAGAGTGAAATACCGTGGAATACGTCTTTCTCTCTGTTCTCACCTCGCACGTTTCTTCATTGTGTGCCCTTTGTTCTAGCCATATCTGTTGTGGTATGTGGCTTCATTTGTCCTCCCCTTTGGCGTAGACCGCGTGACTTGTTAATTAGAACCCCCCGGTAATGATTGGTCAGTGCAAGACTTGTTCTGAACCCTGAAACGCCTTCAGTCTGGGGGCCAGAGACTGCCGCGCTGGATGACTTCCTCATATAAATTTGTATTTATAATCTTTCCCACATATGTTGAGTTGCCATCTCGGGAGCTCAGAAATAAGGAGGATTCAGGTGGTAACATCGATAACTCTCTTTCACCAGAAGAACGTTAACAAAATTCAGTGGTTTCATCAATCACCGTGGTGGAGCATTACTTCCAAATACATGTAGCTATACATTATTAAAATTCAGCAGTACGTTGGCAGTCAACATGTCACAGTGCCTGTGAATGAAGACTAGTGCACTAATAATTTACGGCGGTTGCACAATCACATGCCAGCGTGCATGAGGAGGAGGGATTACCTGCTATTGGGGCCATGGACATTCACTTTTAGTAGGTCCTATAACTTTGTTGCAAATATTGATAATGCTGTGGATAAGTTGCCCTTCATATACTGCATCTCATACCAGAAGAATGCTGGCTACAAATTGAATGTCTTGTTGACAGTGATGTTTAGGCCTACAAGTGTTTACTAGTAAAAATTCTCATGAGTTTCAAGTTTCACCGTTCCAAAGATTAGTTTCACTGTTCCAAAATTAAATGAAACAGCCAATACGTCTATGGGTTTTGAGGCCATTTACCCTACAGATTTCTAATGCTTAATTGGGTTTTTGTTTCTTTATTTATCTGTTTATCACATTTCCATGATTAACAATATTGAAAAAGTTAAACCGATGGTTTCAAAATGCGAGAGGTGCTTCTGCAAAACAGTGAGAGACCAGGTTAGAATACAAGAAAGAAAATCTGACCACAACAGACAAAAACAATACAAATAAAAAATGCATCAAGAAACAGAAGTCAAATAGGAAATCAGACACCTTGTGTTCAACCTCAACCTTTTCTAAACCCAAATATCTTGCATGCTGTTGTTTTTTTAAGTGTCCATCAGAATACATCTACATAAAAACATATGCTGTTACTGAACAATGTATACAGCTAAATTGATAGACTTTTCTTGTACGAGTCTTTAAGAAGAGGAGATTTGAAAACGCATGTGATGAATCGTCTGCTGTGAAAAAGGGAACAGTAAAGCCCATGGCGTGATATTATTGTAAAAGTGTGGTACTATCAAGCATTATAAAGATGAACAAATTGTTGCAGATCCTTTGCCTTTGGAAACACACCTCAGGGACCGTTTGTGCGAGTGTTGTGGGTAAGATTCTGGTTACGTAATTTAGTTTTTTTTTTGTGTGTGGGGGTTTTGGTAGGCCTATAATTAACATGCTTAGATTTGCTAGCGATTTTAGGAATAATTGTATCTTTTGTTCGACGCATAGATATCCATGCAGTGGTAATTATGATACTAGCCTTACACTGGCTAGGCTTATACATGTAGTCTTTAAACCATAGCACTGCCCCCCCCCCCCCACCACCACCACCACCACCACCACCACCACCCCACCCCAATCCCAATGCAGATGAAGGCTGCAACCCGGGACATCTCATCCCCAGAAATGCACTGTATGACGTCACGCCTAGCCCACTGCGCATGCGTGCATTTTTAATGAGTTGCTAGATTGCCATAGGAAAATGAATGGGTTCGCGATTAGTGGGTAATTCGTGAGAATTGACAAACTAGACAGCAATAGATAGACAGCAACGCTGTGCTATGCTTCAAGCAACTCCTGACCAAATATCGCTAGGGTTTTTAAAAAAATTCTGTTGAACACACGTACTAAGAAGTTTGCCGTATATTGCCTAGACTACCCTCAGCAAAACGCAAATATTTTCAGTAATAGTGATTTTAGACGGTAGATTCACTCAGAAACAAAGGGATTAATTCGTTGCCGATAGCACCAGCTGATAGCAGTAACATACAGAGTCTGATAAAAAAATTTCATGGCAATTGAAGATTTTTTACCACTGTACAATGGAGTCCAAAAATAGCACTTGGCACAAATGTAAAACTGCCCAGTGCAAGGCCAAGAATTCAATCAGTGTTTTCAATCATATTATCAGATTCTACATAAATTGACTGACCATATCACTACTCAGTATTTAACTAATCTCTTAATCCAAAATTCCTATCATCATTTAATAATTATGCAAAATTCTTCTTTCAGATTGCTATTTATTTAAATTTTTAATGCTGCAACTGTTCCAAAACAATCTTGTTGTAAAGGAAAAATGCAAATAAGAAGTGGAAGANCCCCCCACCCACCACCACCACCACCCCAATCCCAATGCAGATGGAGGCTGCAACCCGGGACATCTTGCTTGATAGTAGACCCAGATATAAGATTTTGTTTTGTCATCAAAATAAGTCACAGATTTGTCTACTCGAACTTATAAACTACTGTTAGGTAGTTGGCTAATATTTGAATTTAGTCCATTTCCCATTAGGCTACTTGCTGCATGTGCCATTCGCCCTGTAGGCCTATACTGCCTCTCAATAGGCCTACTTCCGACTAACTCTAACCTATTATGATAGTCTATCCCATACTTCCACTCCAAGGACAAGCATGTCACACATGACTGCCAAATGATCCATAGCCTACATAGTTCTCGTTTCATACATTGACGGAGGCCTATTCTTAAAAGAAAGAGAAGGGTTCATAATCATTTCTTTTTTATAGGCCTACCATCTATTTAGTAATAAGAATTAAAACAATACTGTGATCTCTTCAAAATATTAAGATGTTTCATTATCTTATGGCACATGGCATTCACTGGAACCTTGTAGCTTTGTCTTGGATATAGGCCTACATTTGTACGTGTTTTTAGGTTTCTCTGTGGTTTGTCAGATTGGGTTAAACAAATCTCATCATCTTGAACAATCACGACATGCAGGCATTTTCCACTGTCAAATAAAACGAAAATGAAGTCTACGGGTGCCTTTCGTTTACTTCACACGCGATTCTCAATTTTTATCCTTATTTCATTTTCAGTGCTGTTGCTCATGCTTGTCACTGATTCTGGTTTTCAGAATTATATGAACACACGTTTCGGTCGATTTCAATTTCCTAGACGGACGGAAGCGGCATTGCCACTTTCCATGGACTTCAAAATGGCATTTCTCCTGATGGGCAATGTAAAAAAAAAAAAAAAAAAAAGACAATATCGCGCTTGCATGTACCTGGGTTCCAAATAGTCTCGGTTATGTCGCTTTTGTCTGGAGCTACCTCGAACCTACAAACGATTATCTTCCGACAGGCGAAAGCAATATGATATGACCACTGGCGGACCCATGATTTTGCGAAGGGCGGTGGAGACACAAGAAATGTTATTAATGTAAGGGCAAATATAATTGCAATATGTAGTTTGGAGGAATGGATTTCGCTTGTTACACCTAACACAAAATGACGTGAACATCTCACTTTTGTTCGCTAATGCGTGATTCAAAAGGGAAAATGCGTATTATTCTATGGGACATGCAAAGAGGGGAGATGCTATTAGACGCTCTCCAACTTA
The DNA here is from genome assembly GCF_001039355.2 of Lingula anatina. The sequence continues at coordinate 255,503 of NW_019775413.1, read as the reverse complement.
GTTAAGATATACGTTATGAAAACGGTTTTGGCGGTCGTACACATTGTCGTCTGACAAGAATTGGCTTTACAGTTCCGTTTCATATGGACTATTTCTTATAAAAGAGGAAAATTAGGACTTAAAACATATTATCTATTGTTACTGTGTAAGCTGAGCTTTCATAGCACACTAGTACTAATTCCTCCTACCTGTATCTTTGATCGACACTTGTTGACATTGTCATCCTGAAAGCCTTTGAATTTATACAGTTCCGTTTCATATTTCGGTATGGGCAAATACTTATAAAGGAAAGATTTTAGGATTTTAAAAACATTCTCTATTGCTTCTGTGTAAGTCCCAAACTAAGCTTTCATAATACACTAGTACTAATTCCTCCTACTGTTAACTTATTCACCTTTTTCCTCCTGATACTCTTCAGTGTGCTGTCCACTTCAGTCTTGCAACAGATCCATCTCTTGGAAATAGTATCTATATAGTATTTGGTGTGTATTATTCTTATAATATTCTTGAACTAGGTCCAGTTACCTGTTAGCCAGTTAGTCTGTTTGATGATTCTACAATATATTTTGTTTGAGATGCATCTTATCAGTCCAAGTCACGTCTTGGCAAGAACATATAAGTCAATGCTAATGTTTCTTTGAAGTCTCATAGGTTTGTTCGCACACTTTTCTTCTAAAATAATAAAAGTTGTGTCTCATAACTACATTCCCTTTACAAGAACTTTACATGACTTCCACATAACATGTAGGCCTACATGGAATGCGTCATCCGCTTCTCTCGTTACGTGTAATATCGTTGATAAAAGGTGATCCATATGAACCCATGCTTTGGCTTTCATCCAGCAGTCAGCATCTGAATGATGTTTAAAGTAAATAGTTTATTTCTTGAATATTTGAGTATTTGTTCAAACATACGAATTCCATCGGCTGGACCTTCACGTTATCATATTGAATAGTTAAATTCTGATAGAAATGGATTTTTAATATTCCGATTATTGATGCGCCTTTAGGCCTAAACTGTGGTGTTGTTTTAACTAAGGACCCGCCTATAATAATATTTTTCTTTTAAAATGCTAAGCATTTATGCGTATTATTTTTAATAGTCCAAAATGACAGTTGTATTGTATTGATCCTTTCATAATGATCTAAATGGTTTTGTATTTAAATGCGTAAGGTGAAATCTTTATACAAAACACAGGATATTCTAACTTGTATGTCAAATATCCTCTTCGTGTCTGCTAAGCATTCAAAACACTTCGCATAATGGAGGTCAGGAAAACCCTTCAAGTCTCACGCTAGCAAGAACTGCGTCAACAACTTATCCCGATTTTATAAATTACGTTTTTAGTCCATGTGATGATAACCAATTACATTGGCGGAGGACAGCAAGTCACTCTGACGTGCGATTTGGGTCATTATTTTCTCAAGGCCGTTCTGATTTGTATGGCAGCTAATGGAAAATCATTAAAATTAATTTGTATTCGATGATATCCTAAATAAATTTAACACCTCAATAACAGATTATTTGCACAGCATGGAGCTAACATACAGTACAGCATCTCTCCCTCCCTTCCCCCCTCTCTCTCTCTCTCTCTCTCTCTCTTTCTCTCTCTCTCTCTCTCTCTGGTTCTTTGACAGATATACCTGTAGGAGTTCCTTGTGACAAATATACATGCAGTACCTTATGGTCAATCCTGTCAATCTTCGCAACTCTTTAATCACATCTTGCGGTCTTCAGTGACAGCGGAAAACACTTCATAAAAGCTGGACCGCAGTGGTTCTGGATGCTTTTACAGCTATCTGTTGACAGAGTCCAATAAGTAGTGTAAATACAAAAAACCGTTGGGATTAGTGTAATTTGATATATATTTATAGATTTTTTCTTCGGAAAAAACGTTTCATGCTTGCTTTTGAATGCTACATCATTTTGGTCTACAGTGGTATCAATAATGTATTAGTTATGAAGAATGTAAACTTCTGGAGTAAATGTTCTTTCTTGGCTATGCTACTGATGAGCAACCAATGGATGGTAAAGGCGAAACTAATACGAGTGTGCGCAAATTGTTTGACATTAAACAAGTTTCATGCCACCCTTCTTTTCAAAAAGTAGTGAATGAAAAAAGATAAAACACAACAGAGGCTTAAGTTGTGTTGCTAAATGCTAATGAACTGAACTGAATTATGTTTGAAGTCATAAACTGAAAAAGTTTACAAAAAATATTCTGAAGTTTATCATGAAGGCAGGTCGAGTTACATTTCTATCTGGGGGACAGAAGTTCAAATGTCAATCTAGAAAATGTGTTCAGTCGAAGAGCAATGTTTTCTCTCTACAGAATCCGTTTATAATGGACGCATTTATAATAATTAAATTTGGCATTAGGCATTGGCATAAATATTCTAATTTAGTCGATTATTGCTAACTCCAGTTTACCGCTGTTTTAACCTAAAAACCAAGCAGATATTATTATAATACCGTAATAGTAATGTTTCCAATACTGGCCACTACCGATACCCAGCCGTTGATAATATTTCCTAACAACCATGTATAGATGCATATATATCTAAAAATACCCCAAACCTGATTTGTATTGATATTGCTAAAAAGTTAACCTGCCTGAATTCAGATATTGATTTGTTTTTGGTCAAATACATGTTCTAGTATAAATAGGGTAAAGGACGCGTATAAGATATGGTTTCTTAATCAAATATATGTACCCATCAGTTAAAAAAATAATGTACATAATGCACCAAAGTATGCATCGACACTGCACTAAAAGTGAAGTCATGTAAATGCTGTTATGTTATTACTACATTTACATTTCAATTTAGATCCTCCCAAACGATATTGATAAATTGCAAGAAAGAGCGCTTGTAATTCGTCCAGCAAATTTGACTAAAGGGACAATGAAGGTCAGCGGGCCGTATGAAACAAGTTTGAACACTAAGTTTTAGAAAGAGACTGAGGCCTGCAAATAAAGTGTCACAAAGGCGCAAAAAGATTTACTGCAAAAAAAAAAAAAAGCCTGTGGGAAAATACATTTTGCAGATTGAAGAAAGATTTCCCATACCGTACTTAAACCTGTGCTGTCAAGGTTTAAGTATAAAAAATTAAGACGAGTATAGAACTGAAACTAGCGAATATATACTACAACTTCATTAACTTGTGGAATAACGTTCAATCTTACTGTTGCAAATATAAGTGTCCTTAAACCAACATTGAATTACGGTGCAGTATCGGTACTTAATGCCAAGAATTTGCCCCCTGGATATTTAAGCCGACGTGTAAAGGTATACATATACTGTATGCACATGTAGTTGCTAAAAACTGCATTTTCTATTCATCGTCAAATGTCATATGCATTTTATTCATCATAAAATGTTGGGCGCATCTCGTTTTAATCAATTAATCAGGAACAAAAAAGGATAATCAGCAAACAACTATGAAAATTTTAGGTTATTTACCACTCATTATATCTCCTTAGAACAGGAAATGAGAACACAGCTGTACTATATGTATCAAGGTTATAATGAATGGAAGTAAATGTTTGCATATCAAGATTTCCCTTGATTTTGCAATGGGTTTGGGCAGTTCTATATGTGCCATGCTGTGAAAACGGCATCAAGCGCAAGGTCATTTACAGAGTTTTATATTTTAATGGGAATCTTCCAAAATGACCCAAGTCTCATGGTTAAGCGTTAAGTCAAGTGAGGTTTGACACGATTTGGAAGAGAGTGGGGTCAGAAACAATGGCAGTCGTTGCTTTCCGGGAACAAATTAAAGCTAACAGAATTTATCCACTGAAGTTTTCTGGTCTCGTATGACGTCACGCTGTGCTGACAGTCTCATTTTACGCTATCTTGGACTATTCCCATTCAGACCGAATGCAGGATTTAAGGAAAGCGTTAAATGAATAATAAAGTTGGAATTGGCAATCAGTGTATTTCACCAACAGTTAACCTCATGTACATAAAAATTTAACAAATGACATACAAATGTGAATGCACGTTTGTGCATATATGTTTACTTTATAACGTTTTCATTAAATATTGTACTTGGTTTTATAAATTTATCAGGGTAGCAAAAGAGGAAGAACACAATTTGTATGGCTGTTTTAAATAACAAACAAGTCATCATGCTGCATTAAAGTTGAAGTTATACCACAGGTGCGCTATTTCTGCGTTAGGAGGTACAGGTAAATGTCTGCGTAAAGAACAGCCTCGAGCCTGAACGAATGAGGCACTTTGTTGTGGAACGTACAGTGACCGGCATTTATTTCGACACAGGTGGACATATAAATCAAACTTCACATGAGACAAGGTGGGGATACCCAGAAGGCTCGGCTATTTTTGGTTAGAATGATAGTGAACTTTTTCGGGAACGAAACATTTTATTGATGCAGGGTTGGAGAGAGTCATTGGGAACTGCAGGTATGTCACAGATAAGCAGTTTTCTGCAGAACAGTAAAAAGGGTTATTTACCATATGGTATAAGGGTTCTCAGGCGTGCTGATGCAGTGAACAGTTCGTTAGCAGTGCATCAATTTATTTGAAAGGTTAGAACACGGTCATGCAAAGTCCTTATTTTCAATTTCTATAAAAAGCCATTGCTCGATGGTCTGTATATTGCAGCATGGGTGGTTAAAATGATCAATAGAATACATTCAAATCGTTTCCGCTCGCAAGTTGTACTCAACTGTCCTGCAGTTAATAATGAAACTTCTTTTGGTATCAGTGGCTATCAGTAAATGCATTGAGGCTACTTCAGAGATTAATACGTAAGCCCTGAGGTTTCTAGTGCATTTTAAAAAAAGAGATTGCTGGAAAAGATTTTCAGCTTTGTGAAAGTCAATATTGACCTTTGCAAACACATTGTGGTATGTTAAGAGCGTGTCCATGAGAAAGCCAGACAGATCAGTCAGAAGGCGGCAAGGTGGGGGTCAGCAGATTTTAATAATTTTTGTTGTGGTAAACCATCAACATAAAAGATATTGTGAGCCACTGGCTTTCTTATTTTGGATCATTAGTTTTAGAGATATGGGGGCAGATCTTTTATTGGCAATTTTGCCAAAATATAGCATATTTTAGCTCTTGAAAAGTAATAATTTTAAATATTCTTTTAAAAAATCATGTACATCATAAGGAATTATTTAGGTATACCNACTTGGCATTAGGCATTGGCATAAATATTCTAATTTAGTCGATTATTGCTAACTCCAGTTTACCGCTGTTTTAACCTAAAAACCAAGCAGATATTATTATAATACCGTAATAGTAATGTTTCCAATACTGGCCACTACCGATACCCAGCTGTTGATAATATTTCCTAACAACCATGTATAGATGCATATATATCTAAAAATACCCCAAACCTGATTTGTATTGATATTGCTAAAAAGTTAACCTGCCTGAATTCAGATATTGATTTGTTTTTGGTCAAATACATGTTCTAGTATAAATAGGGTAAAGGACGCGTATAAGATATGGTTTCTTAATCAAATATATGTACCCATCAGTTAAAAAAATAATGTACATAATGCACCAAAGTATGCATCGACACTGTGCACTAAAAGTGAAGTCATGTAAATGCTGTTATGTTATTACTACATTTACATTTCAATTTAGATCCTCCCAAACGATATTGATAAATTGCAAGAAAGAGCGCTTGTAATTCGTCCAGCAAATTTGACTAAAGGGACAATGAAGGTCAGCGGGCCGTATGAAACAAGTTTGAACACTAAGTTTTAGAAAGAGACTGAGGCCTGCAAATAAAGTGTCACAAAGGCGCAAAAAGATTTACTGCAAAAAAAAAAAAAAAAAAAAAAGCCTGTGGGAAAATACATTTTGCAGATTGAAGAAAGATTTCCCATACCGTACTTAAACCTGTGCTGTCAAGGTTTAAGTATAAAAAATTAAGACGAGTATAGAACTGAAACTAGCGAATATACAGGGTTACCACTTAATATGGAATATTATTTTTTGGCGAGTAAATTTTCTACAAAATATTTATTTTCTCTCTAACTACTTTACATCCAAATCTGAGGTGTCACTCCCTGAGTAGCCAGGTGTGTTACCTAATTACCACACAACTCTCGAAACAATTGATGCATGCAGTTGCATGTTCTGTGGTCAAAAATGTGAGGGGTGGTCTTTTCGGCAATTTCTGCCCTTGTATAAAAACGCATGGGTTTGGTCAATCTTTGGAGTGTGTTTAGAGAAGCAACAAAGGGATCGCACTGAAACTTGACAGGTACCTTATTGAAGATATGGTTCGACAGCTAAGCAACGCAGCTTAATATGGGACTTTTGCTCTCAGAGAAAATGTCCAGAAACGGACAGCCATTGCCAGGTAATTCAACATTTATCAAGAACCGTTTGTAAAGTCCTCCAAGGAAATGCTGCAACAGGGGCACCTACTCCAATACCTCGACCAGGGTGTCCGCGTATCACACCAAGAAGACAGGATCGCCTTCTCCTTATAGGACGCCGTGCTGGTCGTACAAAGGCAACCAGTGTCCTCAGAAAAGAGAGGCAGAATGTCATTCAAACGCCCGTTTCAAGGTCAGTCGTGAACAAGAGATTACTGCAAGCCGATTATTTTGCACGAAGGCCAGTAGGAAAACCACTGTTAACAGCAGGTCATATACAGCGACGTCTGCAATGGGCTGGGGACCACGTGCGTTTGCAGCCAAAACACTGGAATCAAGTCGTTTTCAGCAATGAGGCCACATATGGATCTTTTAGGGTTGATGGTCGAATCCGTGTCCACCGACGTGTACGAGGGACATAAAACGATGATTGTGTACTACCTAGGGTGCAAGCAGGGGGTTGTAACGTCTCTGTTTGAGGAGAATTTCATGTCGGTGCCCAGAACCAGTTGGTTTTTCTAAGAGGCAACCTCAGCCAGGATTCCTACAGAGACATTCTACAGCAAACGATGCTTCGATTGGTAAGAGCCATCTTCAGGAACAACTTTGTGTACCAAGACGACTGCGCAACCCCACATCGAGGCCGCAGAATCACTGTTTTTCTTCAAAACCAATGGGTTTAGCAACTGCCCTGGCCTGCAAACTCTCCAGATATGAACCCAATTGAAAATCTTTGGGCAAAAGTAACTCACAGAATTAATAGCTATGGTCATCGGCCGGTAAATAGTGATGAACTGCGACAGGTAAATATCACTGCGTGGAATGATATCCCCATCCAAACTCTAAAAAACGTGTTACAGGGTATGCCATATAGGATGAGGGCGCTGCAAGCGGCTGCTGGAGGTCATACCCGCAATTACTGGCTTTTCGTGATTTACTGTAGTGAGTTCTTTGACTGTGTAACATATCACTGTCCGGAGGCTATCATTTACTTAAATATCTTAGCTTAAAGTTAATACTGACATTAAACTGTTGATATGGTTTTCTAGGGGTGTTCCTTTCTTTTGAATGGCATCTTATGTCAGATTTGATATCATTGACCAAAATATCTCACAACAGAAGACTTGATGTTTTTATTACTCAGTGGCATACTTTTTTAATGACTCAAGCCAAAAAAAATTTAATCAGTACTCAAAAATAACAATGATAAAAAATATTCCATATTAAGTAGCAACCCTGTATACTACAACTTCATTAACTTGTGGAATAACGTTCAATCTTACTGTTGCAAATATAAGTGTCCTTAAACCAACATTGAATTACGGTGCAGTATCGGTACTTAATGCCAAGAATTTGCCCCCTGGATATTTAAGCCGACGTGTAAAGGTATACATATACTGTATGCACATGTAGTTGCTAAAAACTGCATTTTCTATTCATCGTCAAATGTCATATGCATTTTATTCATCATAAAATGTTGGGCGCATCTCGTTTTAATCAATTAATCAGGAACAAAAAAGGATAATCAGCAAACAACTATGAAAATTTTAGGTTATTTACCACTCATTATATCTCCTTAGAACAGGAAATGAGAACACAGCTGTACTATATGTATCAAAGTTATAATGAATGGAAGTAAATGTTTGCATATCAAGATTTCCCTTGATTTTGCAATGGGTTTGGGCAGTTCTATATGTGCCATGCTGTGAAAACGGCATCAAGCGCAAGGTCATTTACAGAGTTTTATATTTTAATGGGAATCTTCCAAAATGACCCAAGTCTCATGGTTAAGCGTTAAGTCAAGTGAGGTTTGACACGATTTGGAAGAGAGTGGGGTCAGAAACAATGGCAGTCGTTGCTTTCCGGGAACGAATTAAAGCTAACAGAATTTATCCACTGAAGTTTTCTGGTCTCGTATGACGTCACGCTGTGCTGACAGTCTCATTTTACGCTATCTTGGAATATTCCCATTCAGACCGAATGCAGGATTTAAGGAAAGCGTTAAATGAATAATAAAGTTGGAATTGGCAATCAGTGTATTTCACCAACAGTTAACCTCATGTACATAAAAATTTAACAAATGACATACAAATGTGAATGCACGTTTGTGCATATATGTTTACTTTATAACGTTTTCATTCAATATTGTACTTGGTTTTATAAATTTATCAGGGTAGCAAAAGAGGAAGAACACAATTTGTATGGCTGTTTTAAATAACAAACAAGTCATCATGCTGCATTAAAGTTGAAGTTATACCACAGGTGCGCTATTTCTGCGTTAGGAGGTACAGGTAAATGTCTGCGTAAAGAACAGCCTCGAGCCTGAACGAATGAGGCACTTTGTTGTGGAACGTACAGTGACCGGCATTTATTTCGACACAGGTGGACATATAAATCAAACTTCACATGAGACAAGGTGGGGATACCCAGAAGGCGCTCCATCTCGGCTATTTTTGGTTAGAATGATAGTGAACTTTTTCGGGAACGAAACATTTTATTGATGCAGGGTTGGAGAGAGTCATTGGGAACTGCAGGTATGTCACAGATAAGCAGTTTTCTGCAGAACAGTAAAAAGGGTTATTTACCATATGGTATAAGGGTTCTCAGGCGTGCTGATGCAGTGAACAGTTCGTTAGCAGTGCATCAATTTATTTGAAAGGTTAGAACACGGTCATGCAAAGTCCTTATTTTCAATTTCTATAAAAAGCCATTGCTCGATGGTCTGTATATTGCAGCATGGGTGGTTAAAATGATCAATAGAATACATTCAAATCGTTTCCGCTCGCAAGTTGTACTCAACTGTCCTGCAATTAATAATGAAACTTCTTTTCGTATCAGTGGCTATCAGTAAATGCATTGAGGCTACTTCAGAGATTAATACGTAAGCCCTGAGGTTTCTAGTGCATTTTAAAAAAAGAGATTGCTGGAAAAGATTTTCAGCTTTGTGAAAGTCAATATTGACCTTTGCAAACACATTGTGGTATGTTAACATCCTACGTGTACATTTACTAACATGATACGTGTGAGATAGTACACTGTCACGCGAGAGAGATGCATACAGTGTATGTACAGACTTGACTTTTAATATGGAATATTTTGTCCATATCATAATTCATCAGTTTTTTTCTATTTTGCAGACTGATAAATGAAAATCGTGTTTTAATAACTTTTGATAATCTATTCGATGTCATTGTGACATCAGTTCATTAATTCGCCCGTGAAGCAAACAAAAATACATCGCCTATTTTAAGTCATACGACAACCATTGAAAACGATATTTTGGATCTCCATATTTCCCAAATTATCGTCTTTAAAAGAGTTACATGCCCCACAAAGGCCCCTCATGTCAGTGTCTAGTCACTGTTGCTGTTATTCCCGACCTCATCTCCCTGCTACCAGAGCTTTCAAGCGGCAAGGCATACATTAGGATAGGTTTTTGGAATTCAATCTGGAATAAAATTTGTCCAATTTGGTTCCGTTTTGTTTTAGGACATGTAGGCCGTTGATTCGGCGACTAATTACCTACCCACATATTGTCTATGTGGTTCACATATGGCGATTTTGATGACCAAAGTAACTGTTCATTCCCTTGGTTCTGTAAGTTATCTGCTATTAAAAGTGTTCTGTGTGAACCGGCAATCTGATCGTGCAACCTAAATCTGTTCCTAAGGTGCCCCCTATCAAATGATAGTCAAGTGGTTCCCAGATTATTCCTTTATTTGATCTGGTTCAGGTTTTCATCGATGACTTCCATTGGTGTTTTGGCACCAATGAGGTATCCACTCCAAATACTGACACTGCCAATGACCCTAGTCACTTCAGAATCCCTCTCGGGATTTCTGTAAACTCTGTTTTGACCAATTTAGCGGTACAGGTGAAATCTGACCTCAATAAAGAAAACCACGCGGTATCAATGTTCTACCCAGAAAATGTCATGGTCCCCAAATCATTAGAGAAACAGACTACGCTGTTTTGCTGTTTACAGTGACTTCCTCAGAGGTGGCCTGGTATTCTAACCTGCTAAAACCAGTTTGGTGTTCGCTAAGAGCCTTGAAAAACGCGTTTTGGTGACAATTTGCCTCTCATTCAAAACGGACTGGGTGGTTTGGGTTTAATTGCAGCAGCATATCCTGAAGGACATTGAATCCTATACCCAGGTGGTAAGATAACGATACATTGGGCGTGGTCTCTGTGTGGATACGTAAGTCTGGGCATTACTCTATGAAACTGTGCAGACCGTTCCATTTGGCGCAATAATCTGTCTGGCAATGTCTGTCTTTTTCGCGCCATTCTGGCACACCTTAACAATTTTGTAAAACACCGCTAAACTCATTTTACGCACTGCAAAACCAACGGCTTGCAAGCAAAATTTCAAATTCTTCTATGCAGCAGTTGCTGACATATGGATACTTTTTTGACAGAACCATGCTTCGCCAAAGCCAAGCTTTGACCAGCCCAAAGGAGCACTACCCAATTAAATCATTGAATATTACATAATGCAGCAGTGCAACAGACTTGATAAGCAGTTAATTGGTAGCGACACACCTGACTTCACACTTCTCCAGTCAGGTATCTTATATGAGATCTGAATTTTTTGGGATAAAGAACGCATTTTACCTAGATATACCTTTAAAACTGAAATATTCCATATTAAATGTCAAGTCTGTAGATACTATCCGAGGGAATGCTTACTTTCTATAAAAGCGGCCCTGTGCTATCATCACCAACTTCTTATTACGCCGACTGGCGTCTATGAGACACAACAAAGATATCCCACTGCTCTCCGTCACAGGCTAGATGTTGGATGGTTCCTCAGCTTTCTCCCAGTTGTTTCAACTCTGCCTAAACGCGTTGGTGAGACTACGAGTGAGGGTTTCAAACTGGCCTTGTATTATAGGATAAGTAATAAATAAAAATGTTTTAGATGATTGATAAAAAAACTTGATAAGATCTACTTTCAAAGCCTAACATCCTAGAGTATCTTGTAAAGGTCTTTAAATGTTGTGAGCTGGGTGGGAACTGTTGCTCATGACTGGCACTGTTTTATCTGCTACCCTTTTGCGATAAATAGTTTGCATGAAGGCAAGATATGTCCGAATTACCTCACTTGTCTTTACTATTTTCCAATCTGTTTTTGTCATCTACAACTGCACGACCATACCATGCAGTTAACGCTTAGTTAAGTTATTTACTTATCCTATCCTACGATAGAAAGGTTCGTTAATTTAAAATGGATTCATTTTCGGTAAAAAGAACAATTGCTGTATTGCCTAATCATTCCAGGTCAGACTATTGTTGATCTGAATACCCATTAAATTAGCTTATAGTTATAAAACAGACAATAAAGGAAACCAGAGGAGACAGGATTGCGCCGTAAGTGACATGTAGTGGTGTAAGACGTGAAGCTGAGTGGTCATTTTTAGCTGGAGGTGAACGGGAGTGAAGATATGGGATCAGAGAAAAAAGGCGGTTTTCCAACAAATCGCTAAGATAACATTTTTTCTTTTGGCATTTTGGGCAGAGAACACTTGTAGAAATAATACAGGTAGGTACATGCAATACTCATTTGTAAATCGCTTCTGACAGGTAGATAAGATCCAACCCGACCAGTTTCTTAAGGCTATTGATTGACAACCTGGGGCAAGTGATTGCATGTGACTTTTAGCTCAGATAAGAGGCTGTCAGAATGTCATCTTTGTCACGGCATTTGTCACTGATTACTGCGTACCCCGGTGTAATATGTGTATTACTGTGATAATACAGGCATGTGGAATTTTTCGTCACCTGGACGTACTGTATAACCATCTAAAAACTCGTCACAAGATTTATAAAAAGATCACTGCACAGCGATCGTGATTCGGTGCGATCCAGTTGTGAGTTACGAACTATTTCCTGGTATTTAAAAGGTCCTTTAAGGACTCTAAAACATCGTTATAAGTGCAGCACACACCATAAGACACCCAAAAATAATAAGATATGGGCATATCAGATTACATTCATGCAAAAATTGCACATGACAACGATTTACAGTTTAAGAAAATGATTAGTAAAATAAGATTATCATCCCATAAACTTGCAATTGAAACGGGCTGATACAGTAAAATCCCTATTTCACAAAGAAAATGTTCCTATTGCAATGATGTGGAGGACGAATTCCACTTTATACTGGGTTGCTCTAGATATTTAGATTTAAGAAAAAGGTTCATCAAACCTTTCTACTGTAATAGACCCTCGGTGTTCAAATTGGTTCTCCTGCTGAATTCTTCCAGTAAGAAAGTATTATGTAACCTGGCACGATATCTTAGCCAAGCAGGAAGGCTTCGGCATGAGATCTTATCTAATTTGATCTAATTTGATCCAATTTGATCTCATTTGATTCAATTTGATTTAATTTGATTTATTTAAGTAGTTTATTTATTTAAGTACTCATGTATTTAATTTACTACATGTACTATTATTATTGTTATGATGAATATGATTGCGACTGTTACTATTATAATTATTCTTTGTAATAACCCTATAGTTGTTGTAACTATAGTCGTTGTAACATTTGTACCAGTACTAGACTGATGGTCCTCAAGAGACCATAGTAATAAATAAATGAAAATGAAAATGAAAAATACAGCCTCACGGAAATTCTTTTCCCTTGACGCTCTTTGTCGCGCTGTCGGTTGATGCAGCATATATTTCGAAACAAATTGATTTCAAATTAAGCACGATTTTCCACCTACAAGTTTCGTAACACGCTTTTATATAATGTACTTATTACTGCTACATGTATTCTCTGCCCAAAATGCCAAAAGAAAAAAAATCTTACCGTGTTGTTGTAAAAACCGCTTTTTCTCTGAGCTCACGTCTTCACTTACGTTCACCTCCATCTATAAATGGGCACTCAACTTCACGTCTTACACCACTAGACGCCACTTCCTGCACAATCCTGTCTCCTCCCGTTCCCTTTATTCTAATGGTAGCTTTGGAGTTTTGATCCATTATTTAGCTCTTTTGTTTCGCTTACATTCCAGATCAAACCATTTCTTGTACGCCAGTTCACTAAAGATGATAACGATCGCCTGTTCTTAGACTGATCATAATTATCATGAATTATACTGACTAATGTTGTACCATAGACAAACTTCACCAAAATATGTTCTCTTCACTCGCAACGCATTCTTATGTAAATATATGCGTGTAAGCTAGGTGATTTTACGCAACCCCGAGAGTTGCCACAGTTAAAATCGATTGTGTCTGAAAAGTTAAGATCAACTTTCACAGACTATTTTCTGCTTAAAGGGACAAAAAATAGNTTAAAAGAAAAAATCTTAAACCCAATCACGTAGAGCTAGTTGGAAGTAAAAGCCATTAAAGGTGAAAAACGCAGTTTACTTGAATTCATTGGCGCTCAGCTATAGTGAACAAAACTTGAACAAAACAGCTTTTGGTATTCTTTAGCTTCATCATTATGAAAAAACAGCTGCGGTGAGCTAGTATGCATTATGGGACACAAATACAATTCTAACAATTTTTTTTTAATCAAGTAGATATATTCTGAGTGCATTGTCTACTTTTCTATTAATGCGAGAAGCAAACCGGAGAGGCTCAAGATTCTTTGAAACCAAAGTTTTGGAAAAAGATAACACGTTTTTCTACTGTCTTCCCAGACACTGGTGTCGGGGAGACTGGACAGAGATCATTTTAAGTGTCCAATTTTAGTCTTAGGCAAAGACACGGTTGCTTTGCACGGTTCAGTCGAGAGTTAAAATATCGGCCAACACTTGCGTTAACTGCGCTACACAACCCTTGAACAATCTGGAGGATATTCCATCTGGGTCCGAAGCTTTATGGATGAGTTTCATGATGGAAAAACGCGCGGTCTTAACTTTTTTGTGCTTTTTTCAACCCATTATTTGGCATTAAGAAATTGTTTTATTGTCCTGCAAGGAATACAAACATTTTGCACTGCTTATTGTACTTGGTCACCGCGAAAGTAAGTAATACCACGTATTTGAGTTTTCGTTTGGTAAAATCAATTGCAAAAACGTCCCGTAAAGACATTCATGTTTTTCTCCACCCTTAACAAAAAGAAAAGTTTGCAGCAAATTTGCATTTACCGTTAATTTCGCTGCAAACTAAAAGTTTGCTTCTGGGAGTTTGCAAGAAAAAAGTGTATTGCCGCTTATGCACAGCAAATTTGCAAGAACATCTTAAGTTTGCGGCAAGTTTGCAAAAAGTCTTTATATTCTTGCAAATTTGCAAGAAACCCCTTCTTTGTATAAAGGTTTGCAGTAAGTTTGCAAGAAAGCATGTTCTTGCTAATTTGCCGCAAATTTAAAAAAGTTTGCGACAGGCCTGATATTTCGCTAGGGGGAGATACATCATTTGTAGAAATTATAAAGTATGTATTGCAAAACAAGATACACTTAATAAGATATCTTTAAACTCAGGGAAATAAATGTTTCTTTCTTGATATGATATCCTGCTATCATTCAATAGCTGCAATGATCAATTCTCGTTTGGTTGTATTCAGGTAAGTCTGTGTTTGATGCAGCCGTATTAAATTCATGAGTTTTGACCCATGTAGAGGAGAGGTTAAGAGTAACCACTTACCATTACTTCATCAAATGCCATCTCCCCATCGCCAAATGTTATTTAGGATGTGTACTTCCGAGTATCTATAAATTGGACAAACCAACAAGGGGTGTGCATCTTATAGTCTGAATAACACATCACACTAGATACAGTATAACCAAGAGCTGGAGCGTGTTATTTACACACCCAGTCCTGATACGTTGGCCATAACCAATTAGACTACAGCACTGAATAACTCAGCTAAAACAAACTGACAGGATGAATGAGCAGAAAGTACACAAATGTGAACTGGGCCAAGTGTACAAATGGTACATGTATACCTATTTCATTTTATTTCAGCAATACTACCTTGGTTATATACCTCTGTCATGGTAAATTAATGCTAAATTAATTTATAATCAGCTTAAAAGTCCCCAAACGTTCGCCATGATCTAGACATTGAAGTCAATTAGCATGTATTATATATTTAAATAAATAAGTAAAGTTCAAAAACATATTTTTCACATCTCTTCTTCATGATGAGACCTTGATTTTGCTATATTGATGAATCCTAAATTCTGACGAATCCTTGTGTTTTAGTTACCGACTGTTTTAACCCGGAAATCCTAAGGTCAGATACATCTCAAATACCAAATTACTTCTCACACCCAATATTCGTTAAGAACCTGTAAGTGCACTGTGTGGGTGTATTCCCAGAGATTTAGATCGATCCAGAGATTAAGATTTAGATCGACCTTACTCCCTGGGGGTTCACGCTAAATTGCAGTCAGCCGAGCGCGCACCATAGTTAATTACCCCCTTACAGCTTTCAGTAGGCGGGACAGGACGCTTAAGCCGGCTAAGCAGACAGTAATCTAGTGAGACTCCCCATAGATCGATCTAAAATCTATGGAAATGGGGTCTATGAGAGGGACTAAACTCCGCGTTCTGTTTTGCTGAAAAAAAAACTTCACTAAGAATTGCGAAGTGATTGAACAAGAAGTAGCATGTAAATCACAGATGTAAGATCCAGCTTTTGAGTAAAAATAAAAAACAGTGTTGTACAAACTAAAGGAATAAATTGGTTGGTTCATAGACAGCATGGTACAGTGATGTGACGTTATTGCACATAATTTCAAGGCGTGTTCCAGTTCCATTAGTTCACAATCTACTTGCTCTACAACAATACCTGCGACCATTATAGTATGTCGCAACGAAGAAAAAGCACACTGATTTTGTCCTGTCAGATCATAAAGATTTACATATAGTGACGTGAAAACCTCTTGCGGTTGTCACTGGTTGTGAGTGTTTTTAACACTCGAAACCCATAGTTGACCTAGTGGCACAGAACAAGAGACGACCTTGGAGACTATGAGGATCCTTTGGACACAACCATGCATCCCCAAGGAAATACGCTGCGATCGATTAGAAGAGTAGACCAAAACCCTTCTCCAAAAGTTCGCAAACTTTGTGCGAAAGGGGTATTGAATCTGTTCACAGAACTAGGTGACAACCGTGACTTTTTTGGGTTTAAAAGCACTGAATTATTTGCATGCGTTTGCATTTGCATGCGATCTCTTGAGAAGAACCGTTTTGATAATGCAATCCCTGTAAAAAAAATGGGATTAACCAAAATTACATTCACTAACGCGTGTTTTCGCAAGTGTAAATGTTTGTTTGGTCATTTGGCGTGAGGTCGTACGGAAATTTATCCATGGAGTAGAATTATAAACACCGAACAGCCCCGACTTGTTTCTGGGGTATCATTACGCATATTACCTGCTGTCTTGTTACACATGGTGTGCCAAACGTTCTTGCTTTCCCAGTGATGAAGAGGTAATACAAGGATGGTTACATCTAGTTTACCGAAGAGTCTGTTGATCCAGACATACCAATTAAAATGCTATTCCTGTTCTAACAAGGAAAGCTTGTCAAGAAATGAAGATACGTTGATGGGGTTCCCAATACGTAATATCAGAATTAAATTTAGACTTGCGACTTGAAAACCTACCTATAAATATTCAGTGATTTACCATATGTTCCAGAAACCACTGTGAAACGATGAACGTGAATTTTATAAAAACGTCAAATCAAGCTTGTTGTTTTCTGGGTATTTGACATTGCTTGTTCGTAAATATTTTTGTCGATTGGTAACATGTCTTTTCCTATACGGCTGGGTGACGTTGGCTTTTTATTTAAGCTGTTGCGTTTTAAGTTTTTAGGCTCTGGAACATTGTAAAAGCACCACTAATCCTTGATTAGACATGTAGCGAGTGTATATACCGGAGTGTATATCACCTCTTACCAACTAATGTGCTTTCAAACACTCCTTAATAAAATGGAATGTACTAAAACTCGTGTTAAGTACCAAACTGAGTGATGTTTGAAGTGGCAGGTACCAAATTACCAGCAAAATTACAGGTAAATTATAGTCAAATTGACAAGAAGATCAGATCGGCCAGGTTGTGAAGCACTCAGTGGATGTCAGTTGTGCCAGCTAATAAATTGCACACCGTGGTCCAACTCATGCGTGTTATCTCTCTTTTTCCCCGTGATCATTTATTTGAAGAATCGCATTTGAAAATACCTATCCCATACGAGTATAATCAATCACAGTGAAAAGGCTTTTAATTCAACACCTTTTCATCGGCTTTTAACTATCATTAATGATGCCGTAATGTTAAACACATAAATCAGACCCCTACTAACAATACGTATGTGCTTTCCTATTTTACGATTAATGGAACGCCGGGTTAAACTTCCTGTTCGTCACATGGGCTTGTCCTTTTCTTACCTTATAGCTGCTGGAAAAGGTGCTTTTCAATGTAAGCAACTGTATACGAACTTAAACCCATGTTTAAACCCAAGTGATGTTTATTTTTTACCTTTTTGCTGGTCTTGTATAAATAAGGCGGTTAAATATTTTGTGGATATAAAGTGCGTGCACATAAGATAACCTATGCCAATAAGTTCGATGTGTCATATGTTTTTTGCCTTCACATGATATGATCTGCTTTGACAGTGTATTCCAAAACACCAATAGAGGCGCAAATCAAATATTCATTATGGAGTTAATTTTATGTTAATATAGGTCGAACTATAGTCGAACATCATAAACCCATTGGTTCCCTGGACACGTAAAGTTTCTAAAGAGACGTGTTTGTTTTCACACCATTGGCGTGATTGAACACAGAGAGTGCCAGTGTGTGCCAGGTTGTAATTCATGATGTGTTTGTTGTACTTGGTGGAATACACATTTTGACAAATGCGCTTCCATTATACCATCTGCCGTCAGTTTGCTTTATCAATGTCGAACATTTTAAGTTGAAATCTGTTTCAGTATAGCATATTGTTAAATAACATACTATGTCTGAACGTTAACTGTAGGTTCTGTCATGGCTAAGCGTACCTTACAGTTCTTGTAATGTTCTGTTGCATTATTTTAAAGTCTGAAGCATACAGGACAATTGATTTGCACATGTCAGCACAATCCGTTCACATCCATTCATTTATAAATTATAGCTGGCAGCTTTAAAAACAGCATGTTCATGTTCGTAAATGGTCAATGTTGCAACATTCCACGAATCCGGGAGTCTAATTTATAAATCATTTTTGAGACAGAAACACATTAAGGCGCCCATTTGACCTATGTTGCCTCTTTAGTATGTTTGAGTAAATGAGTCTTTAAAGCATCACTGACTGATCGCTGTTTTTCAATAACTAGGCACAAGTATGTTGTGTTCTTCAACAGTCCATAACGTGTAAACATGCATGATTCATGACATGGTTATGACATCTGTGACAAAGTTCTTACATGTGTATAACGCTTCAATTGCAAACAATTCACTCGCACGTGCACATCAAACAAAATACTGGTTTCCTAAATAAAGTCAGGCGTAAAACAGAAGCACGTAAACCTCGAATTAAGAATTTGCCGCTCGGTTGTAAAACAAATATATAAAGTGCACCACCCAAAACGTTTAACTGCCTACATACACTATGTAATGCATAGGATAGAGGACATAAAAAACAGTTGGCCCGGTGCAAAGTTGTGCCGTTTATTGACACGGACGGGTTGGGGTCTAGCTTGGAGTGTGGGTGTGGAGGAAGCAGAAGTGTCAGAGTAAATCGCCTAAGAAATTGATAACTGATAAAATATACATACATCTATGCAGACCAATACTTACAGCACTTTAAAATGTTCTTTTATCTCGACTGGAATGAGATGAAATGAAATATGAAATGAACCCGAGTTACAAGCAGAAGTTGTGCCCGAGTCGATTTCTTCCTTAATTCCAGCACTGTTATACAATATGCAATATGCATAATCTTTTTTGGCTGCTCATAAGCTTTATGTGGCAGATTCGGAACATGGACCTTACCTGTCGATTTCAACTTCATAAAAAGCTCAGAACATCATTCGCAACTTTGCATGTTTCTAACTCGTACGTTAAGTAGTAAATAGCGTGTCAACCAATGGCTATACTGCATTTGCTCCTTTCTCAGATAAAAAAGGCATTTACCAAATGATAAATTATGTTTGCAGGTACAACATGTAATTGAGCTCAAATATTTTAACTCCGTGCTGCATGTAGTTTTGATTCCAGGTTGCAGTATTTGTCTCCTTGATCTTAGCTGATTTAAGTAATAAGACGTGCCAGTTAAAAGAATAGAACAAACTCAAGCATGATGTTCGAAATTTGGCCGATGACGGCCGCATTTATTGAAGGTCCCAATTTCCAAACAAATAGTGCACACATTTCAATTTGTGGGGTTGCAAAGAGTATGATAAATTTCAATTTGTGTCCACTGATATTTAATGCTCGGTGAATTTAGAGCTTGGGGCTTAAAATGCAGTATCAGTCAAACACCAGCCTCTACCCTGGCATTTAAAAGATGTTGATGAAACCTCAGAGTCGTGAAAAATAACATAAATCAAGCGATTTCCAAGAAAATATTTGCGAAGCCTCACGCGATACAATTATCAGAGGAAAATAAACATTAACTCAGTACAAGCTTACTGACATTTCAGTGTCCAAGTAGTCACACGTGGCCGTTGATTATGCTTGGACCCAACATACATGTATAATGGACCCAAGGTTTAAGGTATCCTTATGCTACAGCTTAACAGAGGGAAGAATAGGCAATCACAAGTAAATGAATGTGAAATTATATATCTCAAAATGGTCCAGAGTCTCCTCTTCTTAGTGATTCTTTACTTGAACGCAATTTTATAAAACAAATCTTTTTCAAACAAACTGACTGGCGTGGTTTTATAACTATATTAAAGCAACTAAAGGCCATAAGTAGCACAAAAATATCTGTATCTGTTGGTATTATTAATATTTAGTATATATGGTTAATTGATAAACGACAGGGCCTTTACTTAAGGTGAATATAAACGTACCCTAAGTGATTGTAATATAAGCATGAAATGTTGTCATCAGCTAAAGTCCAGATATTGTATGACAAGGGCCAATGCCAAAAAAAAGTAACCACATGTTAAAAACATTTGAATCAAATTCTTTGAATGCGCCGTTTACAGTAACAACAGGTATTTTAGGATCAAATACCTAGAAGAAAGCTTTGGAAAATGTATTATTTTCATCATTGCCTGTTTTGTGCAGCTTTTACATATTTCACGAATCCACTTGATTACATCCTAACCTTAAGAAGAACATTTTAATCGATAGTTAATGGCTGAAAGTTCCTTTAAAAGCAGCAGGTGACTTGAACGTGTACTTAATATTTGGGGCTAACTACGCAGTATTTTAAAGGCCAATCGAGGCTGCTACGCGTTCCGGATATCGGTCACAGTAAGACTTAAAAGTTCACGCGACTTAGACTAGATTTTAAAATAATCTCGATAACATAAAGTTTGAATCTAGCATTCAGGCTTTTTTTAATGTTAGTGGAAGAACGTGGATAGATTTTACTTGGTCCGGACTTGATTTAAGAAAGCAAATAATCAAACTGACGACAAACAATTGAAACTTGCAGACACAGCGCACCTTAACGTCAGTTATTTCAGTCCAACATAAATCCACTCGTTTATGTGAAAATAATCACTGAATTGTAAAATACATATCATTTACTCCTCAGTTTAGCTGCCTAGGATAAAAATAACCATAGTATAAGCGCTGGCATACACATCCCTGATTTGTTGACCCTCCTTGGTTAGCAGACTTCTTTTTTTTAACTTATGGTTTATCGACTTCCAATAACACGAGAAAGATTCCTCTGACATGTAAGTTGCGCGTCAGGAACCAAGAAAGGTAAGATAATCAATTCAATGTTTTGTTAAGAAAATGATTTTGAAACTGCAGTGTGAACTTGTAGGCTCCAGTGTACATGTATTTTTCATGCACTATTAGTATACGACTATGTTGTGCTAGATGGAAACGTGAAACCTTTACACCTTGCATATGGATATGCCACAGCGTGGCTGTTCTTTTGGTGCAGTCACACGTAGCAAAAACCCCGACTATACACCTTGTAGCTGGTGTATCTGTATTTGTCAATAAAATAGACCTTATTTGAAAACTAAATTTCACTGATGAATATTTTTACCTGCTAATGTGGAACCTTTTATCTTACAAATGACGTATTGTTGGCATTTTGAGAAACACACGTATTACGATATCTTTTTTTTAATTTTTTTGTCTGCATGAAATTGGTTTTGTCCGTGGAATGCCTAAAATTAATTCTAAGTGCCTAAGAAAGCGTGGCAGTGTTCATGTACTGAATTTTTCAATGCCATGCTACATGTTACTCAGAAATTTATTTAGGACACTAACAAGAAACTTTCTATGGTAAATATAACCTCTTGATAGTCGGTTTGCCTAGGGTTACCTCTAATACTTTGAAATGTCCTTCCAACTTCCCTTGACGTAAATGGCGTCTAGATGTGATATTAGGTCAACGGGTGCGACAAGAGCAGAGATGTTTTAAAAAGCACAAAACTCAAATAAAATGTTGAGAGCAACATTCACCATTTTTAGCTTACTCTGAACAAAAAAGTCTTGGCGAATCAAGGCTACTGAAAAAATGTAGTGACAAATCTTTTCAGTTCCTTTCGCTACCACAGGAAATATTTCTTATAGATGTGTATGTAACATGCATCTTATTACGTTGTGTAAAAAGCCTGAATCAAAGTCCCTGATCAATAGCTTTGCCGCCGGAAAAAAATTAGTTCAGTGTGTAGGTAAATGAAAGAGCTATTTGGATAATGAGACAGTAAAGGAAGAAAATGTAAATATTAATACCTAACTTATGACAGCAGTTTCAAGGGGTAGCCAAGAATATCCAACAAGAAGCCATTCATGCTCTTAGAAGGCGTTCAAATTTCTGGCTTTATGTAAAATGTGGTCAAGGTCAGAAAAAGTCCCCTCTATCTTATTGAAAAATTGTCCGTCACACACACACACAAAAAAAAAAAATAGTGCGGAATCAAACAATTGCTTTTTCCATGCAGCACCTAATAGTTCAGAGCCTTCACCGAGAAGATTAGGAATCCTTCGGTGAACAGTAATCGAAAACGGATATGAAATAAAGTTGAACAAATAAGAACAATTACACAATGCGGTCGTATTTGGTAAATCTTAAATGAACGTGACGTACTTTTTGCATGACTGGTTCCCTGATTGGTTGATCCGCTCAATGATTGAATCTTTTGCTTAAAGGTTAATCTTTCAGGCAATTTCTGCACGTCCTCCGAATACTGGCAATGTATATCGAACATTTCTGCCCTAGGAGTAAAATTTATCTGATGTTCTCAGACAAATGATTTAACTTCTTACATTTCTCTCCTGAGGTTTCTATATACAAAGGTTTTTTTTTAAATCTATTACAGAGTTAAGAAATGGCATTTGTGGGGAGGTTGTCCATCTAAGCAATGACCTACTGCAAACACAGACTAGGCCATTGAGTGATGTGAAATATGACAGCAGTAAGTTTCAGCAAAAGTGAGATATACGCACTTTACTTTTCTTGGCCATATAAGATACATGGACACTAAAGTACCTTTAAAACCGCCATAGGCCATTTGAAAAAGCGCTTTTATGCTAACGTCAGAAGATAAATAAATCTGTTATACCGGGAAACTTATGTCATCGTGCAATTAACATGTAAATTTCCTCATTTCATTATTCTTACTGTTAAACCCAAGGTTCCATAGTGGGTGTTGCAATCAAACGTCTTCCTATAGTGTTAAAGTGGTATTGATTATCACTATCCTGAACGCACCCCAAGAAATATTTTTCTGATGCAAAATCCCTATGGGGTCTTAGAAGAAAGTGTTGTATCCAGCAGGTATAAAAAGATTCAAGAAATGGTAGAATACCTCGACCAACCGCAATCATAGGGCTTGATATATAAAATATATTGTTTGTTATTTAACATATTCTGTAAACTTGCAAACCACCGCTTGAACTCACAAGCAACAAGCAAGCCGGCTTACCCACTCATTCCTGGACACATTGTACAAACACGAAATAACAGCCACAGAAAATTGTTAACATTAGCAATCGCACGTGTGCACGCACATTAGCAAACATAAACGCGCGTCAGTAACCTAACCCTCACTGTTCTTTATCAGTGCGCCCTTGACAGAGCACGATCAACTCAGCTGCATGTGATAAAGAAAACTATAACTAGTTTCATTACAAACTAGGTCATGTGATAGGTGACGTACAGTTTGAAGAAACCAAAAGCAACGAAACAGCAATCATTTTAAAAGGGCTGGCATACTTAAACTGTGGGGAAATGAGATGGTTGTCTCTAGCTTTAGGCAGTGGCACCCTTGGAGAATTTGGTGAGTATTAGCAGCACTATTTAGTCATACGGCAGACAAAGTAGAGTAACTAAGTTCAAAACTCGGAAAAGGCTGAGGGTTTACCTAATTAATATCGACATGTCTTACTCCCGCCGCTATAAAATACCCAGGGCATAAAGACATATATTGATATTTCAGGAGCACAAATAATTGGTTTAATAAGAAAAGGGACATCGGGGACTAAAGGATGTTTGATTCGTGCGTCTGTAATCAGTCTGATCGAGCACGCCTGGAAAACCAAGAAAACAGGGTTCGTAAATGATGCGTGCAGTCATACACACGTACACGTACATATACGCTGTCATCGACTTCTGTAGACTTGGCTTTTGATAATTCCCTAGCATCGGAATGCATTAAACCAATGCCAAAAATAAAAGAAAAGTGACGAAATGCGGTGTTATGACCTGCCGAGAGCTTTCTCTACTAATATCATAATATTCGTCTCAGATTAAATGCCAGTCCTATAAACTACTGGTAGAAGCTTTTTGGAGAAATACAGTGTAATTGACAATTAGATATAATTCTATTTTAGTTGTGCATGATATATAGAAAATAAAAGCGAAGAAGTATGACATTGCAGAGATGCACGTAAACCAAACGGTCACTTGCAGAGTCAAAATGCTCACTGTGATTAAAATGTTTGTGTTCCATAAAGGATTGTTTCCAAAATATCGAGGTAAAATTTATATTTTTTGACCAAAGTGCCATGAAGATTCCCTCGCCTTAGTTTAATCATGACCATGTACGCACGGCGCTTTTAGTGCGTAGCTTTAACATACTGTAAAATGTGCTATTATACCAGGCTTTTTCTACATGTACCAAAAGAGCCAAGATAGACCTGATAAGGACGTTAACCACAAGCACTTGTTACAATTCTCCTTCATTTCATTCCACAATGAATAGAGCAACTGCTGAACTTGTTATGTAAACTCAAAAAGCCATGAGATACAAAGTCCGGTTTCGGTTGTTATCCGTAGTAAACAAGGTGATATGTCCCGTTTTTAAGTGCTTTTGAAAAGTAACAGACACGAATGTATAAATAGATTCTGGAAACCTCTGAAGTTTGCTATTTATCATGGGGTCTTTAAAAGTGAGACCCCATGATGAGAGGCGTGAAAGCAGCCGGAGTCACTGTTAGAAGGTGTTAACATGGGGCGCCTTATCACATCGAGGAAAATCTTAATGCTTCATCTTTATTCGCCATAGCCATTCTTGAAGTTGAAAATGTCAATACATTCAGGGCATTCGCGAAATCACAGGGATATCTTTCTACATCTTCAATCATTTTTCAGGAATTTCAGAGGGTGTGCGTCACTTTGAATGTATTTCTACCAAAATATACTGTGAA
The DNA here is from genome assembly GCF_001039355.2 of Lingula anatina. The sequence goes on along the minus strand of NW_019775413.1, from coordinate 230,393 downwards.
CTAACAAATCGTATATAAGGGCTGATAGCATGCATTTAAAGAGCTTTTCCTCTGAGCTTATCAGTAATTGAACGTTACGAAGTTGACAGTCTGCACAAACACAGTTGAGTTAAGTAGTATGGGAACGATTGCCACTTATGCGTGCATTTATTACCGTGGTGACATTTATGAAAAGGATGTCAATTTCAAATTTTGTGTCATTCTCATCTTTTCTTGCGTCTGTGGCGCACCGGTAGTGTGGGCGGAATCATGCCAAAACCATTAGCCAAAAAGTTGAAATTTGTGCATGATATTTCAACTTGTTTGACTGTCAATTATCAATTTAAAAGAACAAGACGCTGTTATCAAGCCTCTCTGATTCGTACATGCACTTGTAGCAATAATTCAGGTCACATTATCGTTCACATACAAAGTTATGCCTCCTAACTATCTATAGTAATGCAACCAGCTAAAACAAGTCATTCATTCATACATTGTATCTTTTCATTATTCCGTAATTAAGTCAACAACATAACAGCTGTGGAAATCAATACATAATTAATGGCGTGGAAACACGATATCGCTGCAAAACAGAAAGTTGTTGGTGCAGGTTGTGGTTTGTGTGAAAAAAATGGTTTAGCGGGTCGTGGCCGTATAATATTGTCAAACTACAAGCGTCGTTGTTTGGAACTGCTTATGGGACATTGAGGGACTTATTCCAGGCGGAAGTGTAAGTGGTATTCCTCTTTTTCATCTGTGAGAGCATAGGTAAGATTGGTGTTGGGTTAAGCTGCCAGAGTTATACACTGTGCATATAGGAAATTGAATGAACAAGTGCAAGGACAGGAGGCCTGAAACTCACACAGCTACTGCGTAAGTTTCTACATGTAGTCAGTCCCTTTGCTATGTGAACATAAAATGTTTTTAAAAAATGTAAGATCGGTGAAACAGGAATGCTAGCCCTAGGAATAGAATGCGGGCTGGAGGCCCCATATATTCAATAAGGTAAAGGCCAACCGAAGGATTGAGGTAACAAAATGTATATGGGACGAATGTCAACAATACAGAGTGATGAGGAAGGGTCTACAGTTCCAAAGGGACCTTTTCCCGTCACACTGGCTGAGGACGTCTGCAATCTGCTATATCATAATATTGCATGAGTCCTTAAACTGTACTGAACATTCGTGCCCCTAAGTGTGAACATCTCTGGGGATAGCTGTTTGGATGCCTGCTATTAGTCTGTGGCCTTATAGGACCCTTTGATAGACTAGGAATTTATCTCGTTTAGAAATCGGAGCCTTTTCACTTCGTACTGTAGAATGAATTTCTCGTTTATGTTTGATGAATTTAAGTAATTTATTCAAAATGTGGACAGTTGAAACAGTTCAAAGAAAGGATTGTCCAAAAAGCTCATTTTTAATTAAAATTCAATTAGAATTACAACTCATGTGTAGGCGCAGACTACAAGTAGAAATAACTGATTTCTTTGGAGGCAAGGCAGAATTTATGTAAATTTGTAAAAAGGGTATTTGATATCTTATATTTATAGATGCATACAGTTTTTTCTTATTTGGTTTTTCTAAATCTATGACTCATCTGCATCAGATGTGCAGTAGAAATTTTGGAATATCTAAAAATTAAATGCGACAGTCACTACAAGGTCACCAACGCTGTACATTAGGCAAGCTATGAATAAAACACAATCGACCAAAAAAAAAAGTGGACAACTTTTTTACATAAAGGAAACTCCACTTTTCTCTATTAGTCATTGTTGGAATGTCTGCAAAGGTTTTACTTATTGGGGGCAACCGAAATGTCATAGAATCTCAATTAAGGTTTCGCTGCGTTACCAACAAGTTGCATACATGTAGATAATGTGCTGCGGATTTCAGTGTGGCCGTAGACATATTTTCTTGGTGTCTTAATTTTGTTGGCGAGTTTCCATGCCAAAAATGCCCAGCAGCTTTTTTTTGTAATTTTTTTAACAGATGTTCTAAGTCGAGAGTAGGGTTGTAAGTACATTTTTACAACGAGTTGAATTTTAATTATGAACATTTGAAAAGAATATAACATACCTTTAAGATACAAACACTGTATGTGTAAAATATACAATGGTTTGAGAAGTAAAGTACCTCTTTTACTGTGCACACTCTTTTTAGAACCGACTCTAACCCAGCAGAAGTATTCAGTCGGGATTTCATTGTACTTTAGTAGTGTTTCGGACACGTGCAAAGCTGCCTCGAGGATTTCGGTTCAGAGAAATTTGAAATGGCCGCCAGTGCATATGCATTTATGCTCATTCAAATAGCTAAAAGTATCTGATTTAATTGCCATACTGTGCTATAGGACTTGAGTCAAGAATCATCCATAACACTTCACGGACTGTAGGTTAGGCCGCGACTTAGCCATATGGTAGCCAATATTGTTAGATTATTACCAAAGTCCTTCGTGTTTCTTGGGCAACTCCAAATTCTAGAGAGGCACGTAAATGCCACCTAAATGACCTTAATGTAATATTATGTTATTCCATGCCCAATGTTAAGTACGTTTACAGTGGTTACCACTGAGAAAGAGCAGGACTGGATCAATGCCCCTTCTAGGCTAGTGCCAACAAGTGTTTTTCAATTATTCACTTTGATTCATATGCCTCGTGTCACCTCTATAACCTCTTTTGCGTGCTTTATTCTTTTTCATGAATGATAAAATGTGTTTCTGTATCATGTTGGCAGGTATAAACAATGTAGAAAGATGCATTGAAAAAGAAGCACCCTACAGTACGAGGTAAGAATAATTTCTCTTTACATTGTACACATGTATCTACAACTGTAACATTGTTAAAAGGACATTTTATGCGAACTATAAGTCAATAGGAACAGCAGGCTTGGTTGATCCCATTTAATTGCATCTATTAGAATGAACAGAAAATCATTTTGATAATGTTCCCAAAAACGGAACTTTTTGCCATTTTACAGCTCGTCATAAAAATCTACATTTGACTGTTAATTGCCTTTTTAAGGTTAATGTAGCAGTAGTATCACATACTGACTGTTGTAAACGTAAATTGAAAAATCACAGAATTTGCGGAATAGTATCGAGTTTTGTAACCACAAAGTAAACTTTGACCCCCCTGCAAATATCCTAAAAAGAAAGCATAAGAATGCCCCTTTTGTTTATGAAATTTGCGGAATAGTATCGAGTTTTGTAACCACAAAGTAAACTTTGACCCCCCTGCAAATATCCTAAAAAGAAAGCATAAGAATGCCCCTTTTGTTTATGAAATCACATTTGATGTTGGTTTCCAAAATAAACGAGTGTCTCATCTCTTTGCCAAGAAATCGAGTTAGGGTATATGAAATCCCTAACACTCTTCAACATTAGACTTTAATTCTGTTTTGTGGTACAATGGCATATAAATCACTTTTGGTCTAACTGATTTCAGAATTTCAGTGCATATATAACATAAAGAGATTATTAGAAGCTATTTAGAAATAAAGCATTTATCTATTGAACCATTTATCTGGAGACCTATGGAGGAGGAATACACCTACGTTGAACACATTAATGGTAACTATGGTTTCCTAAGGTGATCTCCCTTTTACTTTTTACATTTCATTAGTCTTGAATATTCAAAATTAATTTAATACCTACTTTGTTTCAAAGTGACATACCAAATGTATCCTTTAGACAGACTAAATCGAGGATTACCCCTCGAATGTGAATGTATTTAAACTTCCCGTGCCTACTTTAAACGGAGTTTTAATTTGATATCGATATTTTATATTAATTTTCCTTCTTAAAACAATTGTATAGACCAAAAAATTATTCTGACGCATTCAAACGTTAACGTATCCATTTTTTTGTCGATGAAGCTGTTTAGATAATGAATTCAAGAAATGACACCCAACAGTTGCAATAATCATGTCACTCATTTTAAGATATCGTTTAATCAATAACAAATAAGGAGCATGCCGTAATAGTAGGTTTTGCAACTTGTTTTTCATTTTTGCAGCAGGGTACTAACACTCATCATTCTAAATTCAAATAGCTGTCATTCTCTCTCCTATAAAGACGCAAGAAAGTCAAACGGCAATCGCCCGATATTTTTCTCGATATCTTTTTGATATGTCTTTGAATCAATGGCAGAAGATGAGTTTGATGTTAATTCAGTCCATTGAGAACGGTTTCAAAAGAAGGAATTACAATGTGCAGCTCGTATTTTGGCACGGTGATGCGCCTAAATTAAATGAATTATCCAATGCACCGGTAATCAGAGATAAGCTTCGTAATTTCCATGATCTGCTGCTGAAAATAGCAAATTAAAAAAATACATTTTGCAAGCTTTAATTAGATTTGAGATACAGATGTTTTGAATCGTCTGGGCTGTACTACTGAGTCATTTTGGACTTGTGTCCGTCAAGCGAACTTGTGATCTAGTGCAACTCTTTGTAACCTGTCAACCGATAAAATCTTGGAATTTTTTTCTGAAATAAGATGATTGGATTATTAGATCTCCTAGAAGCTGGTGTGGCATTTGTTTACGCGGTACAGAACTTGGGTGGTTCAAAGAAAAATGCACGGGATCACACAGGTTAATGCCTCAGGTTTAATACCGAGTACCAAATGCGCTATGCGATTTTCTAAATGAGGGAATTGGGGTTACAAATGCATGAAGCTAAAGAGAAGCGAAATGATTTTGTGGTAAGTAACATTTGAAACTAAATCCCCTGATGCTCAAGAGGCATTACACGATATTATAAACCAATTATAAAGTGCATTTCGATTTACGAAAAGATTTCATGTTAATGCTGTACCTGATATTATAACTGTATTTCGCCTACCT
>NW_019775413.1:206834-225374 GCF_001039355.2 Lingula anatina | reverse complement strand
CCCCCCCCCCCCCCCCCATCTCCTTAACGTAAAGTCCTGGTTTTGAATGAATCATTCACACTTTTCAATCATTACTTCTGCGCACAACGCTTTTGATGGGCAGAACACAGTAATGATAAATAGAAGACCAAGTCACCTACTCGAAGGGTTTCTGTTTACCAGGAGCAAATATATAGCTGTCTTATTCAACCAAAGTTGAAGACCCAATTGTTATCCATGAGTCAGTGCATGTTGATCATTTTCAATCGACTGACGTTAAATAACATGTTCCAATGTTTCCCTTTTTTAAGTCAAGTTTTACCAAACAGTGGTGTTAAGTTGCTATGCCCTAGGTACCCTTGGTATAAATAAAACCCACAGTCTGGAATGTATCAACGCCAGGTGTGACGAAAGCGAAGTAACGACACTTAAAAACAACTACTGATGTTTCAATCCGATCAGTTCATTTACGTCCAATAGGCTAATGAGATCTGTTAATTGTTCCTGGAAATGAGACATTCAACTTGGAATCCAGTTAGTAGTCTCAGCGATTATTGTGAAAAATATTTAAGGGGTAAAGCCCCTGTTACTATGAGCTTGCCCTCTTAGGGAACACATTTTTGCCCACTGTCACCCCTGCGATGTTTGGTTTTTGACATTTTTGATACATGAAAGCCATAACCAGCGTTAATAAACTTAAAATGGTGCAGCCTTTTTCTCTCATAAGGGCTGTCCCAGAGAAAAATGTAACCCCAGAATGTAAACGCCATTTATTACCTGTTTGCAAACTATACATGTATACAACCCATATATTTCTGAAAACTACAGAAATTAGGAAACCTGTTGCTACAAACAACATGGCATCAGCCCTACTGGCAAAGATTTTATCGTCCTTTATAGAATGTGGTCCGTTCTGTTGAACGCAACCTGTGTTTATGAGAGTGGGTAATAATTAGATCTTCAAGCGGTCCTCAGCCCCGGTGTAACAAGGGCTTAATCTTAAGTAATGAACTTCGTGACTAGTTTGAACTTTTCTAGTTGGCCGTTGCCAGATTGAACAAAATGTTAGAACTATGCTTTTTACAGTTCACAGCACAAGTAGATAAGGAAACATTTCTTCATTAGTGAAAACAATTCTCAGAATCATTACAGAAAGATCAATCTGAATATAAAGGGTGCGAAGCCTAAAAGGGCTTTTTCGTATATATGCATACACATTGGCGTTCTCTTTGAATAAGCACTTTCTGGCACCAGCAAAGACCTTGAAACATTGTTATTGGCTCTCTTTGCGCTATGCGGTTATGTGTCAATAATAAAACGTTTAAGTTCTCACAGTTGTAGACTGTTAGACGTAAAAATCGTTTTCAATGACCATTGCATGAAAAGGACACAAGTTTTATTTCATTTCCAATTTGTTCGTACTTCTGCTTTAAAAAGTTCTGTAGGAGACCTTACAAATATTCTATTTTGGATTTTCACGCCAAATCAAGTTTTCCTAGAAATTTAACAATTTTTTCCAACCCATCCTATTCACAAATCTATGCTTGACCAGTCCCTGCACTTGGGTTTGCTGTCTTAAACCATTTCTTATTAAATAATTCGGTTCTAAATGACTACCCTTGTCTTCCCGTACATTTCAGAAGGATATGTATAGGCATGGAAAATATGACTTGAACATTTTCAAACGCGAATATTATACCTTTTAATTGTCTCTTTTTTGGTTTTATTTCTTTTACTTGTATTTTATTTACTAATTTATTGATATTATTTATTCATTTACTTATAATAGTGTTTATTTACGTACTTTTCGGGAGGAATCTTTTTCAAGCTGTTAGTTATAAGCGGATATATGTTTACAGGACCGTGCATGCTATGCAATGAACAAGTGTAAAGGCTGATACCGGTGTGCAATTTTATCTTTCGATAAAAAAAGAACTTTGAACAATACTTAAAAACGTCTTACGAGCTATCACAATTGTTGTTTTGTGATACTTTATAAGGACATGCACAGGAACGTAAGAACTGGAATCAAGGCGACCTCCCTTTAGCACTCTTCATCAAACACAAGTAAGCAATCGGCGTCAACGTCAATCTGGTGGGGCAGTTAACGAGTAAACAGTCAGTATGAATGTGGCTACTGTACATCTGATGTCTGGTTTTGGCTGGGCAGAAACCCCTTAGGCGCGTGCTCTTATTATTTTACAGTTGTCTGTCTCTAATCGAGAAGCCTGCGGCATACAAGTTAAAACTTATATCTGTTGATGTCAGTTCACATGAACACGTTTCTAAAAAATATCATGGGTGATGAGCAACACAGAATTTAGGGGTTTTCGCCTAATTACGCAATCGATTCTGCGTTCTGCTTCTTCAAGTACACTTCACTGGCTAGTTTTGGAAACCTGTGCATCTATATGGCCGTTTCTTCCCTTTGCAATCCCGCTGAGTGCGTGGTAGGCCTACTGAATTTCAACAAATTTCAACATTACAAATTGCATTATTCATCGACTACCAAAGACAGGTGATTGTCGAAAGGTGAATTTCGTATTTATGGTATAGATGATTATATGTAGTATGTGCTATTTTGCAGTATTTTCAGACATGACATACATCGTAGCAATAATTCAAACAATGTCATAAATAAAGCTGTGTTTGACCGGGTCAAATTAAGAAAACTTTGGCTGTATTTGATACTTATTTTGTAGAAATCTCTGCATAACCTCTTATAAATCCAATTAAGAGAGGACCAACATCTCTTTTACGTATGACGGAAAAAGTTCATTTCCCTTATATGGCAAAATTCAGTTTGCTACTTTTCCCTTAGATATGGTAATCGGAAATATCCATTTGCAGTCATGACAAACATGGCCATTGATTCGTTGTGAGGATAAGACTATTAAGATTGTTCTCAAATTGAAGTTGATGAATTATTATTATAATTTTAGAAAAAAAAACAATAGTAACACAATCTTCTGCAATTTCTTGCATATATACACTCAGACTACTGATAAAACAGTACTTCTCTTACAGACGTTTCAATCCACCATTTATGAACCTTGGTCACGTGAATGGCGACTTAGCACCTAAATACTTCACCTAGGAAACAGGACGCTTTCGTAAATCATTGGAAAATGGAGGCGGTCGCAGTTAAGTGGGGTTGGGGGGGGGGGCTGGGACGTTGGGTTCTGATTCACAGTGCTTCTCGTACTTTACGGCTGTATCATCCTTCGTCTTTTTGCGAGTATCTACCAGGCATCGTTATTAGCTGATCTGAGTCGCGTGATGGATTACCCAAGTAAGTTGACTGAACATTTAGTAAATGAACAACCCTTGATTCTACATCTTGATCTAATATTTAGAGATAACACTGTACTATAAACTGAACTTGAGTTGGAAAACATGTTATAATAGACACAAGTTCAAGGTGGGTGGGCACTTTGATAGTGTGATCCAACATAAAGGCATATGTGTATTCATCCATGTGTGTTTGTATGTACATGCAGGGGCGCGCGTACACGTAATATAACTAGCTTGTCGCAGTTCGTCTAATGTTTCTATTGGCTTGTAACATAAAAATAACTCATATCCATAACCTTATTTACCTTATGATGTATATTTGACATTGTTATTGCTAAGGTTCATAGGAATTTACTCGGAACCCATTATAATGATATTATACATTGAATCGAAGATATAAATTTGACTTAGCATTAATCAAATCAAATACTCGTACCCACCTTTTCCAAGTGTCCACCGGGTGAAACAGAGTTTCCTGGTTCAACTATGCTGTCATTTGTTCATAAATGTGTGTCCAGTGTGTACTTTTGTGACATCTTTATCGGTCGTTTTGAGTTGTCGAATATGTCGTTAGTGTTTTGACTTATGTAATATGTTTGCTTTCTTTCAGGCCATGTACATCACTTCCAATGGACAACTGTCTCTTGTACAAAGACTTGTTTTTAATATGTTCCTGTATACGGACGACATTGGAAGCGATAAACCAATCATTCAATCCGTCAAAGATATCTATCTGTCGAGAGACTGTTACCACAAATAGTTCACTTTGCAGTGAAAACGAGATAATTTTGAATGGGTATTTCATTTTCAATGTATTTAAACTGTGTTTTCACCAGCTTTTATTAAAATTCAGTCATATACTCGTTTTGACAGCGTTCATGATGTATGCAACATACCAACCGTATGTCGAGACGTAGGGTTGGTTTTTTATGACGAAATGGTCATAAAATAACCCATTAGAAAACCCACGTTTTTCACCAGTTAAGACTAAGATACAATATAATGACTTTTAAGTAAATATCTCTTCTAAAATACCCGAAGAACGTGAGATTATATTTGTTTACTATTTTACCAATACAGCCTGCTATTTCGAAACCTATTTTGATATTCAAAAAAGGAATGGAATATTCCGAAACATATGCTGCTCTTGAATTGATCTTATGCCCTGTAATAAATGAATAAATAAACAGCAGCGCATCACTTTGATAACAGTCCTCTACAATTTCATTCCGTCTGAAGATATTGTTGTGTTCCTGATTTTCTACTAGACATATGGGTTCTTTGCCTCAATGACGTTTATGTCGCCACTTGAGCAAAATAAGAGGAAAACTTACAAAGTCAGCCAATGTGTATTTCTAGTCATGTGTGGTCAGGCTTTAATTTGACCTTTTTAAATTTCCTGTTTTCCAGGTGAGGCCAATAAAACGAGCGGCTGAATGTGTTTTACACTTCGCCGTATACTGCGCAATCCAATCGCGTGGAAGGGAATCTATGTTCAAGACGTACCTCGCAGCATAGGTCCTACTTCATCATTTACAAAAGACACAGAAACACCTTAAGGAATCGTTCCTTTTACATGGCAGAGGTGAAGTTCCTACGGACTGTGTTGTAACATTTAATTGATATTATATTCCTGTTTCTTGACTATTCCAAGGATGCAATGGAGATTTTTACCGGCTCAGTTGGAAATGTTTCAGATGTCTATAACGAGACAGTAACAGTGGACATTGAGTATGCTACCTTGGTTGGCCTGTGCCTGTGCCTTATCGTCACAATGACGATATCTGGGAACGTCTTAGTGTTACTGGCCGTCGCGTTGAATTCACATTTACGAAGTGCCACCAATTATTTCATAATGAATCTTGCTTTGGCGGATCTTCTCTTAGGCATCGCTGTCCTGCCTTTTTCGGCCAGCTTGGAAATACTTAATTACTGGGCATTTGGACGGGCAATCTGTGATATATGGGCGGCTGTTGACGTGTTGTGTTGTACTGCTTCCATAATGACATTGTGTGTCATAAGCGTGGACAGATACATTGGAGTGTCAAAACCTTTACAACACTGTTATATAATAACAGAACGACGGGCGGCATTGATAGTGGTTCTTGTTTGGTTGCTGTCGTTGGTGATATCTCTCGGACCTTTAATAGGATGGAAAGAACCGGCGGATCCGGACGAACGTGTTTGTACAGTTACTACTCAAACTGGATACGTCATTTTCTCCGTCTCAGGCTCTTTTTACATCCCCATGGTGATTATAGTCGGTGTTTACTATAAGATTTATAAGGCAGCGATCAGACAGTCAACATTTCTATCAACAGGGTACAAACGATATAAAGGCTCGTCAACAGACGACAACGGAGACGAAAGTAAAGATGTTATTTTGCGCGTACATGTACGGAGCAAGCAAGGTGCCGAGACAAAAGTATGTGACTCCCCGCACAAAAATGGTTCCATGATAACCCATCCTAACAGTAACCACCACAGTCATGCCTGGCGGGAAACAAAGGACACTGACAGTAGGAGTAGAACTTCCAGTGTTAGTAGTCGAAACCAGCCTTTCGAATTCGGTAGGCGACAACACAGCAGACACACCCTACTGGGGAAGATAGCGAAGTTTAGGCGAGAGAAAAAGGCGGCCAAGACGCTTGGAATTGTCGTAGGGGTTTTCATTCTCTGCTGGTTTCCATTCTTCTTTGTGTTACCATTAGGTAAGACAGATTAGCTATATGTGAGTTATTTCAATGATATGTATATGATGATATTTATAATATCTTAAGGCAATGGGGCAAATTCATATTGCGAAATTATCCACGAAAAGGCTCTTGATCGCGCTATCGATATTTTTCATTGCCAACTTCATGTTATTGATTCATTAGTTCAAAAAGAAAGAAAGCCATTTCCAGACCATTTACTCACCTTTGGTTGTCCTACCAAATTTCAATGCCAGCTGTTAACCTCCGTGCGTGATCTCGAATTTGATTTATTTTTACAAAAATCACCCCTGCTGTCTTTACATGATTATGACTTTAGTGGGGCGCTTTAGTGGTAAACAAAACCCATCTACGTCTGTTTGACCACAACTAAATTATGATACCATTTCGTGTTTCTGATCGAAAAAAATTATATTGAACAGTGTACAAGATATATTGATAATTCCTTGATATTTTGGCATGCAAACTGTTATCTAATAGGCGTGATGTTCTTTATATCTGATCTACAAGTTTTCATTTGACATTCTAGGTTTTACAAAATCGCATTTCATGCAATTTTTTTGGGCAACTCCTGTATTTCAGGGCTCGAAGCAAATCTTAGGGGTTAAGTCTAAAGAATATCGCAGCATTTATCCATCAACACAACCCCGAAGGCGTTCATTAGGCTTGATACAGTTAATGTCACGTATTATTAAAGCTGAGTGGTTGTGTTACAGGATATTATAGTCGTTTGCCATGTTATTAATACGTCATTCCAATTATGTGATATTCTGTTCTCTATCTTCTTACCACAAGGAAGCAAAGTTTAAATATCAGCAAACCTTATTCTTGGCAAGCAGTACTAATATCAATAGATTGAAGTGCTCCTACTACAACGTTCTCGATTATCTCAAACGAAGTGAATCACGATCGATTTGATAGTGCGGTCGCTGTAATGGTTTACTGGGTTTAGGCTTTAGACGCTATATAAGAACACGAATGTACTTATGTTCCATTTAGTTAAAGATTAAGTGCCTTCGTCATACACCGCTCCTTATAATAAACCGTAACAGGAGCTACTGTTTTGTTAGCTTTGAAATCCACGGATAGAATTGGAGAAGTTAAAGAGAAAGATGTGTCTGGGATATATCCTTCTGAAACAAAAGTGACTTTAACGAAAACTTAAATAATAATGTATCATACAGTATTCAAGTAATCTATTAATTAGTAGTAAGATAACAAAATATATGATCGGGCGCCTCGTTGAAGATGCGCGTTCTTTTAGCGAAGTGTAGCAGTATTGCTTTAGAATTCTGCTGCACAGCACATTAAATAGTGTACTACAAACGATCCATTTGCTATCTTTTGATGCGAACCATTAATGTATCCGTGTATCATTTGAAATTGTAAAAAACGGAAACACAAAAATAACCAATAGACATATAAATCACTCTGTAGACATACACAACTTTAGTGTAAGCTACCGGCCATAACGATACAGTGCTTGCCTACGAAAGAACAGGATTTGATCTCTGGTTGAGTACACCATAGTTCATGAAATGCTGCGCATTGTCTTTGCTAAGCATTTTTGCCAGAGCAGGAGTAAAGAGTTCAGTTAAGATTTTTCTTTTGCTGTCCCACAGTGTATGGCATTGGATTTGGGCAATGCCATCACAAGGTGTGGTTGTACATGTAGCAAATTTAATATGGGAACGCCCCCTGCTAAAACGTTTTTACATAATCGTCATCCTCAAACCAAGGCACCATGGACATTGCTAAATGTTTTTATTCACAGTTCGACAAAACACCCGTTTAAAAGAATCTATTTAATCATGATTGTCCTCGAGTAAGAAATGAGTGCGTTGGCTAATGTTGACAAATGACCATCTTTGGTAATAGAAGGAGTTGTGAATGTAATTCCAAAGGGACACAGCTGACTTAAGTGCCGTCGAATCACTGAAGATAAAATAGAACCGTTGCGTTCATATCAAAGTTAGAAAAATGATTCCCAAATATTCCCGTAGTGACCCTGTATTGAAATAACTATGGTGCCTTAAAGCGGATTCAGAACAGCGAACTAACAGATCCGCGCATCAAATATGGCCGACCCACTTGAATGCTTGTTGCGTAATCCCTGTGGGGAATCTATTTAGTGCCTAATCGGGAATCAGGGGCAAGCTATTAAGTATGTCGCCGTATTTGATCCGCGGGTCTGTTAGTCCGCTGTTCTGAATGATAAATCTTATTTCGAGTATTTCGTTAAATCAGTTAATGCCATTATACCAATGCATGAACAATGCATGAATGAACATTGCCCGTCACATCATTGAGCAATGCTCTGAGCTATTGCACATACTCAGGCGGCGAAGACAGTTGGTACATTCTATTATGAATGTTTATTTCTGGCTAAGAGCAAGTATTAGTAAGTCCGCAACTTTATATACCACATGTAGCTACATGAATAGCAAGAAAACTCACAAAGAACTGCTTAAAGATAAAAGTTATATAAATGACTGCTCTTATCTTCATCCAATCAAATATCCACAAAGAACATTGCACAGAGGGGGAAATTTCTATTAGAAGATATATTCATAAAGTACAATGGATGAAATTGATTGGGCAGAGAAGGAAATGAATTTAGGAACGAACAGCAGTACATTGCATACGCTCTATTGAACCGGGACATAAAATTTCCAAATGCACTGGGACTGTTAGAGGAGTTGATATTGTCTGTTACATTAAAACGAATAATTCATCTTCTTTTTTTAACACATCGAGTTTATATCCTTCAACATAAGCGCTAAGATATCTAATAGAAAGCGACTCTCTGATTCACGGCTCTTCTATATTCGTGGATAAGTTATCATGGTACTTTGCGATGTCGAAATGTTATTACATCTTCAGGTATGACAGGAGCGTGCAATTTACATTATAAGAACAGCTGGTGCTATTTATATGCATTTAAAAAGTAACCACACAGGTGTCAATCACATTTGTGATAATTTTTTTAAAAAGAGTTATATTTTTTCCTTTTTTTTTGGGGGGGGGGGTTAATTGCAAAACATAGATAACTGTTTTTTGAAAACCTGTTCAATTTCTAAGCAATAGTTAGTGAGTCCCCTATCCTAAATTAACTCTAACTTCAGTGGAGGTTAATAAGCCGCATCTTCATGATCAGTTGCTCTTCGCGTGTAAAGTTGCACGTTTCCATTTCGTTTTATTGGAATTCCTTGAAATAAGTTCTCAGCAGGGACATTCCCTCGGCCGGAGAGGAAAACTTCATTACTGTAGACAATATTACAACCGCTCCCCGTCTGCACTGTCCAAACCCAATCTAAGTGTTACACGATTGCTTTAACGACACCACACATATGTTCCGGAAAATGAATGACGTTTCAATACCATGCTTGATGTCGTTCCAATGTCAAAGTTAATTGAAAAAACACCAATTTCCCAATTTATTGCAAAGATATTTAAAGAAAAAATTAGGGGTTTGCAATTCCTACTTGGACTATTGCCCATCTGTCGTTTAAGACTCGATTACTTTTCCAATATAGTATGTGTTTAAAACACGTGGACATTCTCTTTGTGCATTCTCAGAACAATCCTAATTGCGCGTAATTGGAGTATTAATGTGAATAAACTTAACCATAATAAAAGAAAAAGCGTGTACTGCACTACTTTCAGTCATGTAGTGGTGGGTTAATGTCATTTTTCTAATTTACTCCGAAATCATCAGATTAATATGCTTCTTGGTATAGCCCTTATATTTGATTTAAGATTTGTATTAAAAGAGGTTAGGCCTATTGCGAACATTTTTAAGTATTACATTGCGTGTTTTGTTTTGAAAACAAAAACGCAAAAATACTATGAGTGTGAACAGTGGCACAGTACTAGAATGATTAATTCGAAAGATATGTGATTTGTTTGTAGGAATAATTAGTTTCATCTGTAAGCCTATGCCATTGTCAATGTAAACTACGGTAGTGTTGACGCTGATGCCAATTGACCACAATACACGCTAACGAATCTCATGCTGTTATTGAAATAAATCCTTTTTGAGGAAAAAAGTATTTCCTTATTTTGTGCAAGAGTGGTTTTGATAACTTAAATATGTTATAATATAAAGAGAATAAGATAGCAATGATGAGGATAAAAACGAAAATGGTCGCGATGATGAAACAATTAAGGCAGTTGAAAAGAAATCATTCGAGAATGATTATTGAAAAACCTTCTAAACTAAACCATATGCCATTAGTAAGACCGCGGTTGGTGTTCAATGGGCCGGTCATTTGTTGTTGCAAATATCGTCTTTCTCAGAATTTTTTCAAAAGAATATCGATCTGTCTGTGTGGTCTTGCTGAAAGACTACATGCTTCATATGACTAAAGGACTTCATAAAGCGATGACTATACCTAATGCGGTTGCTGATATCGCCTGTTATTGGAAAATTGTCAGATTTCCTCGGGTACGCGAGGACAATGTTAAAGGTCTTGCGTACACGTATGTGTCTTAACGGCACTATGAGACCTATTAAATCACTGATAGCAGGACATGCAAACCCCACCTAAACACATCCACAAACAACCATATTTATTGTGTCAACCATGCAGGTATAGCGGTTTCAACAAACCATCACTGCCTGACAATTAATGTTTAGTCCTGTTTTTATGTACCAAAAATGGTCAAATGCCCATTTTTAAAAAATAAAAGTAGGCCTAAGATACTTGGCCATTTTTGGATATAGAAAAAGCACCTAGTGAAATATGGTGTCAAGTGATCTCAGCAGTTTCTAAAGTCGTCTTGGTCTCTAGATACTCTTCAACCTTGGGGTTTGCGAGTGAAAGCCAATTTAGAACTGTTTATAATTAATACTCGCAAAAATTGCCACCATTGACCACAAGACGTCTTATTATGCCTTAACAAGGCCTCACAAGTCTCAAGTCAGCCATCGATGTGTCTCAGATGTCGCTGTGACCGCTCAAAAATGCTCCTAAAACATTTAGTTGCAACAGGGTAGCAAGTAGCTCGCTAATGGTCGCGTTGGGACCTAAAGAAACCTCTGTGCCACAGCGCAAGTCGATCTCTTGTGGTTGGAACAGAGTTGCAACAAAGTCGTTAGACACTCCATATTTGAGACGCCAGTAGGCATGAAGATCAGCTTGAGACCAATGATCCCACTTGGGTTTCAATCACAAAATAGCCAACCTCTGCCTCTCTCTTAAGTGAAACATTACCCTCAAGTCACGAAACCGGCATAGGAAACATTCTGGGGCTCTATTTCGACCTGTCAGACCCAAAGGGGAATGACTTTAGACTTGTGAGACCTTGTTACGCCATAGTAAATCTGCACCCTCTGCAATGGTCTGTGGTTGCAACATTTTAGCGAATGGTTTGTTTAGTTACATAACTCATAGCGCCCTAGGTGACCGGCGAAGAGTGATGATGACGAAGAGAGACGGCTTGGAAGACTATTGAGATCCCTTAGACATCGCGATACTACCCGAACTATGGCGACTCCCTGCAAGAGATGGCGACTTTACGCCAGAAATGGCTTTCAAAGCTGTCTCAAGCAACGTTATTAATGTATCGTTTCAAAACTCATGAATGACCGCTTAACAACTAGACAGCCAATAGGTGTACACGTGTCAGATTTCACTGATTTTAATTCATAGTATTAAAGTTATGATCCGGCAGCTTCATTTAATCAAAATTAACCATATCGGTTTCTAACGTTCAACAAATAGGTAGCTTCACATGGCTGCTGGTTCGTTACACCATTTTCGTAGTAAAGACGCTCACATTCCTCAATTGCTAACTATGAAAAGTACGTCTAAACGAAATCGAAAACGACAGTCTAGAAAGCATGGATCGGAGGACATATAGTGAGCAGGGCTATTGCTGTGGGCACGTTAAGAGAAAATTATCTGCTTTGTCGTTAACTGAAATGATTTTGCAGGCAAGAGCTTATTTAACACTGTCTTGATTAGTACTCTTAATACTCTTAAGTTTAAACATATAATAAGGCTCAAGCCGTTTGACTCTACTAACAGCCGAGCACCTTTTTTTTAACAATTTCCCAGCAGGAATGCCTGTTTAAAGACGCCAATATAACGAGCTAGCCTTATTTACGAACAGTAATGAGACAGTGTTTTTTTTTCAAAATGATATACACCATTCTGGGAACTCGTAATCTTAATTGCTGTCTGTAAATGCTTTTTTCTTAAACGAACACATTATATTTTTTGTATTCCGATGTAAGCGATAGGAACAAACAAAGCAATCATGTTAGTCCTATGGGTTACGTAATTACTTTCAGTCAAACATCCCAATTTGCTGTCTTCCGCATCAACCTCATAGGAATAGTACAGCAAATGAAATTTCAAAAAAGAAAATCTCTCAGAGAGGGCAAATCTCAACCAAGACAAATAATTAATTAATGATTAACCATCAATTAATGAATGAATCATGACCAAAACCTTTTCACTTTTTAGTGAGCCCATTTGTGACCTATCATGTATATTTCATCAAAATCCATCCTAAGCTTTTTGAGTTAGACTGGTGCCGAACAAACAGACAAATGGTAATGAAAACAACCTCCTTGGTGGAGTTAATAAACTTGGTCTCTTTGAAGACGGTGAAACTGGTATATGTAATGCCTTGTGATGTCGTAAAGCAATTTGGCCTAATATGTATATCAGTTACAAAATTTTCTTATATCGTAATTAAAGTTCATTTGTACAACACTTCGTTCTTCTTTTTTTTGCTTAGATTTCAATTGACGCCATTAAAAAAATTCTAGTACGTGATTATGATGGACATAGAATACAGTTTCGTGCTTGCTGATCAGTATCAATATTCTATTTTATGGTCTACAGCTGTACTGTGCCACTATGGCGAAGAGACTTAAAGGTTTTAGTAACTCTTTGGGACCGACTGTCAAGGTGTAGTGTTGGCATGGAATAAAACGCCACCTAGAATGAAGTGTTTTCTGACTGACTTTGGACATTCAAATCCTGGTTCAACCCAAAATATTTACATAGAAAAAAGTTGCTTTGGATTCTGTGTCATTTTATCCTTAGTGGCAAGCCTTATGTAACTGATACCCAGTGCAGAGGACTGTTGAACTTATAACGCCTTTCTTAACCAGAAGAGATTGAAGTGCTCTTTTGTGTAATTAATTTCTTATCTAACGTTGCCCCGCTCCCTCGAGACCAACTGACAATCAGCCACATTTTAACCAGCTTCCTTCCGCCTGGTAGACCTCCAAGATTGATGCGTAGGCGAAATCAATTTAGGATGTGTTCGGAATTTGTGTTCACTTTTGACTGAGGTTGACTATGGTGTATAGTTGTTTCTGACGTACAACCCTGAGAAAATAACCATTTAGTTTCCACTATGGGCTTTCACATTAAGCACTCTTGAAAATAAGTCTTTTAAATGCCTTACATGAAGGCCACTCAACACATCAGCCAGGTACACTTGATTGAGAAAAGGATGTAATCTTTGAAGATTAATGCAGTGTGTCCCATTGCTTATTTAACTGAATATTAGTGCCTTTCCAAGACTTTCTACCAATGTTTTAAAGTGACGCAGATTTTCAAATTTAACGTAACTTGCCTACTTGTTCTTTGTGTACTACTATTTTCAAGTTGACATTTATAAATTAGTTGAGATTCAGAGTAGGTTGTTTCTACTTGAATAATGAAAGAAGTGACAAAAACCAATGGTTTGTAATAATATAAATGCAGTTATTCATTTCAAGTCTCCTAAATTATATTCTTTGTCCTTTCATGTGCCACGTATTCAGATCAAAATATCCCCTGCAACCGCTTTTCAACTCATTCATGCCGCGATAACGTCAGGACTTTGCTTTGATTCAGTAACCACTCCTGCATGACCATTTATCGTGTTCATTTATTTCTTTTCTCATCAATCTACCGCCGAAGTACATTTATATTAATAAAAAATACCACTCCAACTCAATAGCTGAGTGTTTTTTAACAAAAAGACAGAAAATTACTCCAACAATGACGAGTACTTTTTTGTCGCCAGTATTTTCCTTGCGTCATTCTTGGAAATTACCATATAATGATTCAGTCAAAGTGCACTTTAAAAACGATCAGGACACGTCTTTGTTAATGATGTGAGAGTCCGTGAAAAGTTTACAATATTACAGTTATTATTGGTTCATTTGACTATTGCACCCCACCTTGGATCCTAAAGCGTTAAAAACGTTCCTTCACTCTATATTCACTTGTTGCTGAATCGGTTTTCCTGTCATATTGCTAGATCCATTGTATAAAAGTTAAGCCGAATATAAATAACCTCAATACGTCTCCTTTTAGTTGCATCAGTTACGAGGTTTATTTATTTATTTATTTATTTATTTGTCTTTGTAAGTTGTAAACAATTGTCGATAAGGATGTCATTTTCAAAGATAGTAATGGATTATAACATTATATGCATCTTGTCTTGAAATGTGTGGGTAAAGTTTTCAGTAAGTGTACTTTTACAGAGCTATGAACACCAATCAATGTGAAACATGCCACAGGAGGCAATCACGTCTTGAAGATAAATTTGCTTGATGATCCGCACTTTACGCGTAGTCAATATTAGTAAAAAAGTAGTAATGACATTTGAAATGCGCCATTTTGTAACCTGTCAAACTATAAAACGTTCCGAACAAAAAAGACACAAATCGAATCATCTCGTGATATTGCTTGTCAAACAATGTTATTTTGTCATTTGTTATTTCCTGATATTAACCTAACTTCTGACGTACGACTTTAATCTTTTTTTCTCTTATTGGCAGTTTACAAAAAGCATACGTGTGTTGCAGGAAAGATACAGTGATTTCGCCTTCAATTATATTATGGTCTCCCAGCAATTGACAGATGTAACGATTGAAAACTAATCTCTGTCACTAGGGACACATACATTGCCAATCACGGGGTATCTTATTCCATTGTTGTTGTTGGTTTAAATCATCCGCAGGGCGAACTGACATGAGAACCATATTAGTTTCCATTGAGCGCGTGGTAGTTTTTCGTTTAAGATGAGGACACAGTAAAAGGCTAACGCGGTTGGCCGCCACATTATTTTTTCGCCTGCTGATTTGAAATTCTGTGAGGATTCAGTTATTACGGACGGCCATTCGTCTAAAGATTTTTATTCAAACTAAAACAAAATCGTGCATAAGATAAAAGTTAAAGATTTTATTGTCTATATAATTTGATGTATGATTTAATCACTTTGACCGCCTCTCTCTCTCTTCTTCTTCTCTCTCTCTCTCTCTCTCTCTCTCGCTCTCTCTCACACACACACTATTCATTTGATCTTTTTACGGAACTGATATCTAAAAAAATACAACACCAATCAAAAAGTTTTTTTTAATTTACAACTTCAAAAACAATTTTTTGTCAAGATATTATATGAAAACTAATATTCATTCATTCAAGCAAGACAAGATAGATATAGTGTAAGTTTCTGCTACACCCATTAGGCCTATAATGGCATGCACGTGAAAGCACTAACATTTCAAACTGAAAAGTATATTCACATGTTGGTATTTTTGCCATCTACATTTCATGAAAAGTCGAAGGTCCATCTCTGCTATATTCGCAATATTTTTGTATTCATTAAGAGGTACAGTCATACCAGTCACTAGCACTTTATCTTTACTTCCGATATGTGCATAGTTCCCATGCGTTGACCCCTACTCTCTGTTGGACCTCCTATGTAGTCTAATAGCGCTTTTAATGAAGGGTGACACTTTCGCTTGTGGTCTACATTAACTGCCCACGTTTAAATCCCACAGCAAAAAAAAAAAAAAAAAAAAAAAAATGAACAAGTAAGAAATAAAATGTAACGCAAGGTTGCATGTTGTCTTCATGACAAGCGGGGTCCAATCTAATGGTAATTAAAATGTGCAGGCCGTTGAAAGCCTTAGAAAGTAAAAACGTATCGCGTGCTATGATAGCAGAATATCTTGTCAGTTAAGAGTGGCTCTAAGCCATTATTACAATGAGAGAAAAAGGCTATTTATGTACTTATATTCAGACTTATTCTGAAACTGTCGATTTTTTTCCGTAGACGTCGCTGTTGGTATCGATGTCGCCATCTGACATATACCCGTTGGCACCATAACTGTCAGTGGTTCCGTTAAAAATCAATAAAATCAGATATTTCTGAAAAAGTGCACTTTTATGGTTTGTTGCATGTTTTACTGTATTGTTCTACCCATAATTGAATACGTTCTGATGAAGCTGAAATTTAAATGTAGTGGAAAGTTATGTTATGTTGTGTTGAAGTGATGAAGTTCTCAAATAATGTCTTTTTTTAGGCTGTAAACCATTGGAATTGCGAATTTTCTGGAAATTTTGACGATTTCCTCTTGAAATTTTGTACATGTATATGATGTATGCAACCACTTTGATCTTGCTTTTTTGACACTCGCCATAACTCTTTAACAATTCTTGAAAAAGCAAAAGATCAAAACCTGCGATTAAGCGTGGGTTTTCCAGATATACAATTTTATCGCCTACTCGACTTCCGGACATCGTTAGACTCTTGTGCCGGATCTGACACAAGAACCCTCGTTATTTTAAAACTGTGTCAAGCTGGCTGAAAACCGAGGTTGGACAGGGGTCTGTGAATATGATGATTTTTGAGATATTGATGAAGGCTATTTGTCTGTCAACATAGGTTTGAAGTGTTTTTATTGTCCTCAGATAAGTTCACAAGGAGTGGATTCATGCACTAGTAATCAAAACCCTTGGATTGCTACTCACCACTATGGTCAGTTGCCATAGATGGATTATTGCCTAATATATATACATGTACCTTATATTAGGTAAGCAACTTCCTTAGAGTACTTCTCGATCAACGACCTATCACAGATAAAATCGTCACGGGTCCATGGCAATAATAAACTTAGACATATATTTGCATATTCGATATTTCGGCACGTCCCAAACGCGACATGATAACAATCCACCCGTGTATCACTTTTTGCTCTATACGACGCCTTCAGAGGTATCGGTACGTGATAAAGGCCTACATTTGACAAAATGTTCTTTTCCTTTATTTGCGTGAAATACGTATCATAATATAATTGCAATAGAAATAAACATTTCGGGCACAATGTCCCTTTTTTCACCACCCGCCGCTCTAGGGTGGCCAAACGTTAATCTCCAATTTCGCTGCTTTGTTAACTAATGGGAGCCAGTGATCGGTCTCAGAAGCAACTCCGTCAATTTGGCATGGTTGATGGCTAGGGTGTGCAAACCACCATCTGGTGCCAGCGTTTGGTTTTATAATGTTTCTAAGGAGAAATGTGCTCCCAATTACGATGTCCCATTATAAACAATACATTATTTACTCTTTACTGGTAAAATCAGAGGTATTCATTATTTCGATTTTCACCTCAAAAACGGCGCTGTTGCGTCATTAGCTCGAGTTAGCAAGTTCACCTGATCTAGTTTTGAAGTGACAATATTATCTCACAACATTTTTTTTTTGCATTATCTTAGCGGATAAGGAAAAAAGCCTAACGTATCGATCTCCCTTTAAGGCGTGTCGGCAGTCTTCATTACGAAGACATTTCCAAGAGGCCTTAACGTGGCGTGCATGCGAACAGATCAGAGCATCATTATGTCCTTGACAGATAGATTGTGGAACCTGTTTATAGGGTTTCTAAAAGCCATCAAAGTCGAATACTTAAGCAAGTTTTAGTTCTTATTATAAGCAATTGTATTAGTATGAAGAAAAGCAGAGGTCGGCGTCTGGCTCACAGAAAAATACTCGCTGAAAGATAGTGTAGAAAAAAAACATCAACGCCATCTGATAGCCTCGGTTTGACTAAATGAAAATACTGAGAGTCACTATTGGATACTGTTGGACAGGAACCATCCATGATTGCTGCAATACGTATGTTGTGCCAGGTTATGTCAAGTATAAGCTGCAATGAATATGTCTACATTCTAGTATGTCTTCAATCTGGGGATCACTTTTTCACACAATGTCCCGTAATGGTCAACAGATGATCTTGTGTATCATTAACTAAACGGATTCTCCGAAAACTAGGTACCCCTTTTTTGTTTCCTCCGCCCTACCGTGTTTTGGTGGAGATTATTTGGCATATTGATGTTTATTTCTTGTTTCTCTGTATAGAGCCTTAATGTTTGTTGGTAGGTTTTTTTCAAAATACATTGGTGCGCACGAACTAGCATCTTAATTTCGGGGCACTACCAGGTCATTAAAAAAGGTAATAGTTCTGGTGCTATTCGTGCAGAGTAAGTGCCTGCATAATTATAGAATATATATATATATATATATATATATATATATATATATATATATATATATATATATATATATATATTTTTTTTTTTTTTTTTTTTTTTTTTTTTAAATAAAAAAACCCCTTTAGTCTGTAATACCAAGATACATTTATGCCACGTTATCAATTTTATTTTCATTTTAGTGCACTGATTTTAGTGGGTGTGTTAGTGGAGACTGCGAACCGTTTCTGTAGTATCGGAGGCCATTTTGTTCCACCTCGCTTCAAACT